>CATIWM010062897.1:0-31907 GCA_949671775.1 Mallotus repandus
GATGATGATGTTGTGCCAAATTCGCGATCGAATTTTCTGTCACCAGGGGAGAATGATGCGGTCCAGGAGCAAGCCTTGGAGTTCTTGGAAAAATTGGACAAAGTTCGGTAGTGGCAGTTTCATAAATAAAGTGAAGTTCTGGGTCTCAGATTTCAGTGTTTTCGGTGGCTATTTTGGGTGGAAACGGGCCACCGATTCTAAGTCACAGGCTTTGCTCGTGAGATCCTATGGATTTTGGCCAAATTCGCACGTTTAGGCCTTATTAATGCTGTTTTCCTATTTTTGATGACTTTTCCTAGTTTCATTAGTAAGTTTATTTAAGGTTTATTTAGGGTTTCGTTTTGGTATATAGGCCTTATTATGCCTTGTTTACGGGGGTTTTTCATTTTTTGATAATAAAATTACAGACTTTTGTCTTTTTTTCCAAATTCTCTAGAATTCAATTGAATCAATACGGATTTGAAGATTGTATATTGGCATTCTTTTTGAATCAACGATTTGTAATTTATTACCTTTCACTACATCAATAAGCCTTATTATGCCTTGTTTACTGGCAGCTTTCATTTGATAATAAAATTACAGACTTTTGTCTTTTTTTCCAAACTCTCTAGAATTCAATTGAATCAATAGGGATTTGAAGATTGCATATCGACATTCTTTGTGAATCAACGATTTGTAATTTATTACCTTTCCCTACATCAATTACATTATAATGTAATTGTTGTATAATTTTAGATTGCATTTATGAATTTATCTTTGCTTAAGTTGCTAGTACTAGCTTGGTGATGGCCAAGCTTCTTCACAGATTTTATGGGGTGTTAGTGGTTGCGTGCAAATTCATTATTCATTAGGTTATTTTATCTTACTAGTTAGTTGGTTTTTGTGTTTTAGTTGATTTGATAATATTAGTTTTTAGCTTTATTTTGTTTCTAAACTTTCTAGGTGATTTGGTATTCCTTTTGGGGTGGTTAAAGGGCATTTGACATGGATTTGGAGCGTGCATCTAGTTACCATCGCAGTAGGGAATTTATAGACGCATTTGAAGTGTAGAAAATGGTGAAAATCTCAGCTGAGACAATAGTCTTGGGGCTACCATTACAGCCGAGAAGTAGAAGAAAAAATGGGACCTTTGGCTAAGATAGCAAGCGGGCTGCTGAGACAGCAGCCGAGAAAGGAGAAGTAGGGCTGCACTACCTGCGATAGTAGTAGCAATGCGGAGAAACCAGGGCTTATTTAAGGCTGAGACAACTGCAAAATTGCTGCTGTCGCAGGCCGACTTATTAAGGAAAGTTATGATACTTGAACATTGCCTATTTAAGGGGGACTCTAGAGAATTTTTCGGGAATCAATTTTCTATCAATTGGAGGCAATTTTTAGGAGAAATTAACACCAGAAAAGTGCAAAAAATTGGGAGAGTTCAAGAGAGATCAAGATAATAAATCACTTTGGCAAAAGGTTTCTAATAAAAAGAAGAAGAAGTTGAAACCTTATGTGGTATTAACTGGTAATAAGCACATTACTCGGGCCTCTTCTAGTGCTTCTCATTGAGATTTTTTTTTCTCATGACTTGAATTTTTCTTTGTTCTGTTGGGTTGGATTGTTCTATTTTTATTTTTATTTTAGTAAAGGTTTTGGTTAGGCTTGATGACTTGCCAGGACAATTCTTATATATATATATATAAAGCACAAAATTCTAGTTTTATTTTCTTCTCTCCTTTTTATTATTTTAATTTTCATGGGATCTTTTTATAATTTTGTTGAATATTTTTACAACATGTTAGGCTAAATTCATGTTGGTTAGAGATTGATGAATTAACATGAATTAGTTTTTCCTTTAAGTAATGAATTATTAGTTCTTGCAAACTATGTTTATTGTGCTTATTATTTATTGATGCTTGATCACCATTAACATAATTAACATTAGGGTTTTAGATTGAGAAATCAAAATCTTAATGGATCTATAAACATAAATTTAAATTGCTTATAGGTAGAGATATCATAAGTAAATTAAATTCCAATCGGGTTTGGGTAAATGTTAGGCAAATTCCACAAGTGCACAGTTCACAAGAAGTAGTATAGATTCAAGTATGAGTATCATTCGCACGAGGAGATTGATACCAAATACTAGCGTTAGTTGTATTTCCACAATCTAACAAGCTGAATAATTGAAATGAAATATTAAATCAATTAACAAGAAAGAAAATTAAAAGCTGAGATGATTCTTAATTAAATTCAATAATTAAAGACTAGAGCCCAGATTTGCTTCACTAGTTATTACTCAAATTACAGGACCTTTTCACAGTTCAATTCATCAATTCAGTCAAGGGTAAACCACTCAAATTACCTAGAGTCTCTTTTGAGTTCATCTAAGAATACCAAAGTTAATTACAACTTATTTTCATGGTCACATCAATTAACTAGGGTTCATTAAGTTCCTTAGTGATTTGTTACTCCCCGAAGGATTCGTCTACTTTCGTGATCGAGGTTCCCAAGTTGTACAAGCCTATGAGCTAATAAATCATGCAACTTTTGTTGTCTCTAATTTATGCAAAACAAGTATTTAATCAGGCCTAAAATCAAATACAAGAAAAATTATAAATAACTTGTAAAATTGACTAATAATTAATTAATTGAAAGGAAATTAAGATCTAAACTAGTAATAGACTAGCTACACAAATCCAAACCCTAAAGAGAGTTTAGTCGCGCATAATAGCAGCAACACATAAAAATATAATTAAAAATTTAAAGAATTAAAAAAGAAGAAGTATTATGATTTAAACTCTTGAATTCTTGCACAAAATTCTTCTCTAATCTTCCTTGAACAAATATTTCCACCAATGTTTCTGAGAATGAGCAATAATAAAACACCCCTCTTGTAAATCTTTTTATATTGCCTAACTCAAAGAAAACCTAACTTGACTAGAATTATCGAATTTCCTTAAAGAGGAACTTTCTTATGCTCATCACAGTTGCACTCACGACTGTGACACATCTTTTTTTTTACGTTAATACTTTGTTAACTACCGTGAGCAATCCAATGTTAAACTTCCATATTTCTTCAATTTGGTCAGAGGCGAGCACGACTTGAAGCACGCCTGTGAGTAAAACCATGACTCCTGAATGCTCTTTAATCTGCGATTTGCGCACAAATGCATCCAATTGAGGTCTCGTCTAGCTCTCCTTGATCAATTAGGCTTGTTTTTTTTTTTTTTGCTCATTCCTACATAAGAGGAGAATTCCTTATTAAAATCAAATAAAAACTCCTAAATAAACCAAGAGTAAATAAAAAAAAACTAGAATAAAGGTCTAACTTAAACCAATGCCCAACTTAACCTAAATTCTATCCTATTATTACTAATTATTATTCAAAAACTCATTAAAATTCAACTCCAGAATAAGTGTAAAATTACACTCAACATATTCCCCCACACTAGAGCTTTGCTTGTCCTCAAGCAAAAATAAGATTTAAACTTTTAAACACTAGCTCAATCACAACTAAAGAGTTGCAATTTCTAAGATATGTAAGTTGACAACACTGAGACTAAAATATCTTTACTAAAGAGGATAATGAGATAAAAATACACCATATATGAACGATTTACTAATGACAACCCAAGCATATAACCTAATTGAAATCTAGTAAATATAACCTTTAGGAGAAAAAATAAAATTGGTTGTGAATGTGTTTTATTCTCCATTTCACAACATCTTTTCTTTTATTGCTTTGATAAGTGCGTTTTATGCTCCATCTCATCCTTTATCTCTCTAATCAGATCTTCCCACTCTTAGTAATCCCCCGCCGTTCCTGTACTACTAAGCATGGATATCGCTAAGTGGGTCCTTTGGATACTCTTACTCTATTTTAGAGCATTGGAGTAGATTCAAAGCATATAAAAATTTAGAATTAAGCAATGCTCTTAAGAAAAGAGAGAGGTTTTTTTTATTTTACTTTTAAAATTTCGTTTAATCTCTTAATTTCATGCTCAAATTCAATCTTTCGGTTCATACTTAGGTTATAAGAACTAAATCTATCATACATAACAACCATATTCAACTATCTTAATTAGTAAACCATTCAATATTTTGATAATTGAATAAAAAAAATGCATACTTATAAATAGTTGCCCCCTAATTGCAATTAAGCTTCAATTTTCCATAAAAACCAAAACAAAAGATTTTAAGGATAAGCATCGCAAAAAATATGAAGAAATTGAGTTGAAAGTTAATGAATAGATATTTTTTTTGTAAAATTAAAATACATAATCATACAGTATGACAATAATATGCAAAATAGGAACACATCACACCTAAACCACCTAAATGCATGGGTCATGCAAATATGAGAAATATATGACCCTCCCCCACACTATCCAAGGCATTTTCCTCAATAACTGAAATAATAGAAAGAGAAAATAAAAATGAAAATAAGCGTTAAATAGCATAAAGAAAAATAATAGAAGATAAAGGGAATGAAGTGCTGCCCTGAATTGCTTGTTCTTGGAATTAATGTGTATTAGCTTCCAAACTTAAGAAAAAATAATAGGGAAAAGAAACCTAACATGAAACATAAACAAAAACACAAATTGGAAAAATCCAAAACATAAACATAGACATAAGTACCAAGGGAAACAGAAAACAATATTAAAAGTATCCAAAATAAAAGAAAGCATAAAGCAAATCAGTCATTAAGAGGTGCATCATCATCGTTGTGAGCAGACTCATCATCAGACTCGTTAGTATCTTCATCATCAGCCGCTGTGTCAGAAACATGAGGCTCATCGGGTTGAGCAGCTGTTGAAGAGAAAATAGGGCGAGGTGTCATCAGAAGACCATAATTGTAACATAGGTTAACAACATTGTCACAAAGCAAGTGGAGGAGTGTAGAATGGTACTGTAAAATGGCATCGTTGGAAGGTGTGGAAGAGGAAAAAGGAGCATCAATAGGTGGGGCTGGAGGTGGGGCAGTAGGGTAAGGGTCATTGCCAACTGGGGCACCCTCAACAGGGTCGGCTAAAATATACTGCCCATCTCTCATATCAATCAGTCGAATCTTCCTCATAATAGTCATATTAAATGGCAGCATACCACACACTTCAGTAATATCTGGAAATGTATTGAAAATACCTAAATTCTTGGCTAAGTTAGTAATATAGGAATCACCACAAATAACACCCTTCTTTTTCCTAGAAATGCCATCCATATACACCGCAAACCCATAACCCAAATGTGGGATAAGTACTCTATCAAAACAATGTAAATAGAATAAATCCCAATGAGATACCCCACCCGTACTCTCCCAATGACCATAAATGGTGAATGTAATACATTTATGCAAAAAGCGGAGAGCAGGACTAGCTATAACAGTGCTTTTACTAAGCCTAGGGTCATAGATTCTATTAACACCTTCAGGATGAATAATGTCTCGCCAATATAATGAGGGACTCAGTCGCCCAAAATCAATAATAGAATTAGCACATGCATACCACCAAATTGGAATTTCACAACATGAGGTTTATCAAAACCCACCCTTTTGCCATTACAAATGTAGATAGAAATTCAATAAACAACTCAGAGTAAACATGTTGATGAATATTAAAAAACCCTTCACATTTAGACACTTCAACCATTCTCCTAACACTATCACTCAACCCAATCAATCCTAAATCATGATAATCAATTCTATAGGAAGGCTGAATGGGTAAAGAACAAAGAATAACACACCTTTCCTTATATGGATTATTGGAAAATCAAAGAAGAGGATGAAGAGTTGAAGAAGAAGCATGTTGGAGCGAAGTTAATGGGTGCTTTAATGAAGTCGAGACCATTATGCGCTCGTCGAGACAAAGAGCGCTAAAGGATTCGGTCTTTGGGCGTTTCTTAGGTGGGTTTGTCTTCTTTCCTATAGATTTTTTCCTACCCATGGTTATTACATGGAGTAAATGACAAGAATTTAGGTGGGGTAGAAGAGATTTTAGAGAAAATGAGAGAAAAAGGGGTAGAAGTAAGAAAGCAAAGAAAGAAAATGAAAGTGGGTAAGTGTGGCGGCTAGGGTTCAAATGCACCTTTTATAGAAAAAGACACGTCATGGTCATATGCAAGGCGTGACACAAGTCGTGACGAAGGATGCTAAAGAACAACAATGGGGGTCACGATGGTGAGCCATGTCGTGAGCTTTGTTGTGACTTAATTTGTGGAGCGTTGTAGATTAGCGCTTTAATAAAGTCACGGGCATGAGGGATATCATGAGCTTGTCGTATAATGGTGACAATAATCATGACTCAAGTCATGAGTCAATCTGTCTAGGTTTTGAATTTTGAAGAAACTCGGCTCAAGGGCGTGAGGTATACTGCGAGTCTGATATGGAATCAAATGAAGAAGTGACACACGGTTGTGATAAAGTTGTGCTTCATGTCGTGAGTGGTACTGAATTGCAATTTGTAAGGAAATGACATACATATAAGCATGTGCTGAAAAACCCTAAAAATTAACACATATGCAAACCTAAGATCAACTAATGATAAAGCTGTGTTTAAAGCCTTGTTATCTTTTGAATCCACACTTCGTTCCTATTTTTGAATGCCTTACTTTATGCATAAAGATTCTACAAAAAATAAGAAAATTAATTAAGATAAAGAAAAGACACTTAATAAAGAACAAACAAGGAATGAAAATAAACTTATTGGGTTGCCTCCTAATTAGCGCTTGTTTAAAGTCATTAGCTCGACTTTCACATCATTAGATCAAATGGCATTAAGAAGTGCATGAGAGGCACTAGCTGGAACACTTTTATTGTTGAGGTAGATCTTGAGTCTTTGTCCATTGACCTTAAATGCTCCTGATTCCTTACTCTAAACCTCTATTGCACCATGAAGGAATACTTGCTTTACTAGGAAAGGACCTGACCATATGGATTTCAACTTTCTAAGGAAAAGTTTAAGCCTTGAATTGAATAGAAGCACTTGATCCCCTTCTTTAAATTCCTTTTTAATGATGTGCTTGTCATGCCACCTCTTGGTTCTTTCCTTGTAAATTTTGGTATTCTCATAAGAGTTAAGCCTAAATTCTTCAAGTTCATTCAACTGCAATAACCTCTTTTCACCAGCTCTTTGCAAATCAAAATTAAGGAACTTGAAAGCCCAAATTGCTTTATGCTCTAATTCCATAGGTAGATGATGTAATTTCCTATAGAGCAATCTAAAAGGAGGAATCGATGGGAGCTTTGAATGCTATCCTATATGCCCATAGAGCATCATCAAGCTTAGAGGATCAATCTTTTCTTGAGGCATTCACAGTCTTCTCAAGTATGGTTTTGATTGCTCTATTGGAGATCTCGACATGACCACTAGTTTGTGGGTGGTAAGAGGTTGTAACTTTATGAGTGACACCAGACTTTTTTAGCAAGATTTCAAATTAGTGGTTACAAAAGTGTGAGCCACCATCACTAATGATGGCCCTTGGTGTCTCAAACCTTGAAAATATGTTCTTGTGTAGGAATCTTGTCACAACCTTAGCACCATTGGTTGGAGATGCTATTGCTTTCACCCATTTGGAGACATAATCCATACCCACTAAAATATACTTATTCCCATATGAAATTGGGAATGGACCCATGAAATCTAGTCCCCATACATTGAAGATCTCAACCTCTAAAATACCATTCAAAGGCATCTCATTACACCTTCCTATATTGCCCGTTTGTTGACATCTATCACTTCAGCACGAAGTCTCTAGCATAATGGAAGAGAGTTGGCTAATAGAATTCACATTGAAGCAATTTTGCTGTTGTTTTGGTAGAATTGAAACTTCCTCCACATTCAAGAGAATAACAATGCGAAAGTACATCTTGGATCTCATCTTCAGGTAAGCATCTTTGAATCAATCCATCTACACACCTCTTATAGAGATGAGGTTCTTCCTAATAATAATGCTTAACATCCAAAAATAATTTCTCCTTTTTTGAATTCTTCATACCATGGTGGCGAGCTCTTAATTTGCATAAGATGTTCACCCTTGAAGTAATAGTAATTAGGCAGCTCATATTCTTTATGTGGCAACTCTAGTCTTAAGAGGTGATCCGCTACTACATTTTCAGCCCTAGCCTTGTCCCTAAATTCCAAATCAAATTCTTGAAGGAGTAGAATCCATCTTATGAGATGCAACTTTGCATCTTTCTTGGAAAGGAGATACCTCAAGGCGGCATGATCGGTAAAGACAATGACCTTGCTACCTGTCAAGTAAGAACGAAATTTATCAATTGCAAAAACCAAAACTAAAAGTTCTTTTTCAGTGGTAGCATAACTCAATTAAGCCTCATCTAATGTGTAGCTAGCATAATAAATTGTATAAGCATATTTGTCTCTTCACTATCCTAAAATAGCTCCCACAGTGTAGTCACTCGCGTCACATATGACTTTAAAATGAAGGCTCAAATCGGGAGGTTGCAAGATTGGTGAAGAAATAAAAAGCTTCTTTTAACCTACAAAAAGCATCAAGACAATCTTTATCAAATACAAATTGAACATTTTTAGAAAAAAGATTAATAAGAGGTTTAGCTATTTTGGAAAAGTCTTTGATAAATCTTCTATAAAACCTAGCATGTCCTAAAAAGCTGCAAATCCCCTTCACACTTGTAGGTGGTGGAAGCTTTTCAATTACTTCTATTTTTGCTTTTTCAACATCTATGCCCTTATTGGACACTAGGTGACCTAAAACAACTCCTTTTGTGACCATAAAATTGCATTTTTCCCAATATAGCACCAAGTTAGCTTCTTCATTTCTCTGCAATACTTTAGAAAAATTATTTAAGCAATCATCAAAAGAAGAACCATAAACAGAGAAGTTATCCATAAAAACTTCCATAATGTTCTCTATGAACTCAGAGAAAATTGCCATCATGCACCTTTGAAAGGTAGTAGGGCCATTGCACAATCCAAAAGGCATGCACCTATAAGCATAAGTTCCATAGGGACAGGTGAAAGTGGTTTTCTCTTAGTCCTTAGGGTGAATCAGGATTTGAAAGAATCCCAAATATTTGTCCAAGTAGCAAAAGAAAGAGTGATGAGCTAACCTCTTTGACAATTGATCAATAAAAGAAAGTGGAAAGTGGTCCTTCCTAGTTGCCTTGTTTAACTTCCTATAGTCAATGCACATCCTCCATCCTATGACTGTTCTAGTGTGAATCAATTCATTGTTCTCATTTTTAACAACAGTCATTCCCCCTGGAACCACATGTATTGGGCTAACCCAATTACTATTTAAGATTGGATATATGACTCTCGCATCAAGCAATTTCATGATCTTTTTCTTAACCACTTCTTTCATGTTAGGATTTAATCTATGTTGATGTTCAATAGAAGGATTACATCCTTCTTCTAAATGTATCCTATGCATGCAAAAAGAAGGGCTAATCCCTTTCAAGTCATCAATGGTGTATCCTATACTCTTCATATGATCCCTAACTCTTCTAAGCAACTTATCAACTCGTTCATCATTTAATTCAGCATTAATAATAATGGGATAAATAGAGTTAGGACCTAGAAAAGCATACCTCAAATCAGAAGGGAGCTGTTTAAGCTCTACCTTTGGTGCATCTTCCTCTCTCAAAGCATAGAGAAGATGTATTTCATAGGGTAGAAACTCATACCTTTGAGATTGATGACGTGGGAGCACATGGGTGGCATTTATAGTGTTAGTGTAGGCTACTACCTCAAAGTTTTCTTCATCGGATTCCACCTCTCGAACAAGACATGCTTCTAGTGGATCTTGAGGGTGTTGTTTCCTGAAAATTTTTTCAACACAGCCTTGTATTACATCCACCCTAAAACATGATTTCACCATTGAAGGATCCTTAGTCATTTTGAACACATCAAACTCTATTGTTTCTTCCCCTATTTCAAGCTTGATTTTGCCTTACTTTACATCAATTATGGCACCAGTTGTAGCTAAGAAAGGGCTTCCCAAGATTATGGGAATTTGAGAGTCTTCTTCCATCTCTGAGATCACGATTTCACAAGGCACATAAAATTCCCTAACCTTGATTGGTATATCTTCCAAAATTCCCTCTGGATAGACTATGGACCTGTCAGCTAGTTGTAAGGAAATATTTGTGGGTTTGGATTCTCCTATGTTTAATTTCCTGCACAAAGATAAAGGCATTATGGTGACATTAGCTCCAAGATCACAAAGTGCTCTACTAGTGGAAAATTTACCAATAACATAAGGAATATTTATATGGTGGAAAATTTGCCAATAACATAAGGAATAGTTATACTCCCTGGATCTTTAAGCTTCTAGGGAAGCTTATTTCTAATCACTATGATGCACTCCTCATTCATCGGTACGGTTTCATGATCATCCTAATTCCTCTTATTAGACATGTGCCCTTTAGAAATTTGGCATGCTTCGGCATTTGGGTGACTGCCTCTAAGAAGGGAATAGTGATATCTAGTTGCTTGAACATCTTCAAGACCTGTTGAAATTGTTTGTCAAGTGCTCCACTACCCATTCATTGAGGAAAAGGTAAACAAGGAGTTTTTGTTTGCTTGGACTCGGGGTCGTCACTCTTTGGCTTATCACTTTCCAATTGATCTTGCTTAGGTTCATCTTTTTGCTCCTTAATATTATGCTCAACTTCAGATAATTATTTCCCACTCCTTAAGGTGACAACTTTTGTGTGCTCCTTGGGATTTTCAAGTTGGCTTGGAAAATGGCCCATCTGGTGAAAGTTAGAAGAGCTCGCTTGTGATGCTATTTGGTGTTCTAGCTTTTTATTGTGTGTGGCTAACTGGTCCAATTTTGCATCCATTAGCTTGAAATTCTCTTCATGCTGCTTAAAACCCTTTTGAAGTGTTTGATTTATCTTGCTCTGTGATTGGATGAAGTTTTCTATCATCATCTCAATATTGGACTTGGATTAGGGTTGAGGATAAGTGCTTTTTTACTGAAAACCTAACGGTGCTTTGTACCCTTAATTTGAGTTTGAAGCTTGGTTCCCTCCTTGATTTGACCATAAGAAATTTGGGTGATTTCTCCATCCATGGTTATAGGTATTGGAATATGGATTCCCTTGAGGTATGCCATTAAAAGTATTCAAGGCATTGAGTTATTCAATTGAGCAGCCTTGGGAATAAGATTCACCTTGTTAACACTCTATAGTAGAATGTCCCCCCCCCCCCCCCCCTCCACACACTTCACATGATAGCACCTGCGATGGATAACCTGGAAAATTGAGCTTTTGTAACTGTTTTGTAAGGGAATCCAATTTAGCATTGACCAAACTAGCCTAGAAAAGCAGCATGAGTTCATGAGATTGATAGTTTGAGCATTGACCATGCTCAAACTATCAATCTCATGATTTCATGCTGCTTTTCTAGGCTAGTTTCTCTCCCCATGCCATTGATAATTATTGGATGCCATCTTCTCTAAGAATGCATATGCATTATTTGGTGTTTTGCTTATAAAAGAGCCTTTGCAAGGACTCAAACAGCCCTTGATAGAAAGTCTGCATAAGAAGCTAGTCTGGAATGCCATAGTGAGGGAAATGTCTTTGTAGATCTTTAAATCTCTCCCAAGCATCATAGAGAGATTCATCGAGCTACTGCCTAAATCCAGTAAGGACTTGGTGATACTTGGTAGTCTTTCTTAGCAAATAGTACTTGGTGAGAAAGGCTTTTTGAGAGTGTATCCCATGAGGTGATGGAATTTGGAGCCAATGATCCTAACCATCATTTTGCTTTGTCCTTTAATGAGAATGGAAATAATCAAAGGCGAATAGCATCTGTGCTCACTCCATTAATCTTGAAAGTGTTGCAAATGTCAAGGAAAGAGGCTAGCTGAGCATTAGGATCTTCTGATGGTAGTCCGCCAAACTGATATCATGAAACCATATGGATGTATGCAGGTTTAATCTTGAAGTTGTTAGCTTTGATGGTTGGCTTCACAATACAGTTTTGGCTTCCTATGAGACTTAGAACCCCATATTCTTCTAAAGCCCTTGCTTGAGCTCCTTGTCCAGCCATTCTTCTATCGTTTTCTCTTTTCTCTTTGCGGTTCCTTTTGTAAGTCTTTTCGATCTTTGGATTTACTTTCTCTAGTTCAAGACGTTTTGATCTTGTTTGCATAAATAAGAATCAAGTACCTGAAAAGAAAGAGTAAAGAAAATTAAATAATATAAAAAAAAAATTCTTAGTCTAGCAGAAATAAAAAGTTTGCTAATATTGGTATTGCCTATCTCCCCAACAACGGCGCCAAAAACTCGTTAGGCAAATTCTGCAAGTGCATGGTTCACAACAAGTAGTATAGATTCAAGTATGACTATCATTCCCATGAGCAGATTGATACCAAGTACCAACCTTAATTGTATTTCCACAATCTAACAAGCTGAATAATTGAAATGAAATATTAAATCAATTAACAAGAAAAGAAAACTAAAAGCTGAGATGATTCTTAATTAAATTCAGTAATTAAATACTAGAGCCCAGATTTGCTTCACTAGCTATTACTCGAATTACAGGACCTTTTCACAGTTCAATTCATCAATTCAATCAATGGTAAACAACTTAAATTACCTAGAGTCTCTTTTGAGTTCATCTGAGAATACCAAAGTTAATTATAACCTATTTTCATGCTCACATAAATTAACTAGGGTTTATTAAGTTCCTTAGTGATTTATTACTCCCTAAAGGATTCTTCTACTTTCGTGATCAAGGTTCTCATGTTTTACAAGTCTATGAGCTGATAAATCATGCAACTTTCATTGTCTCTAATTTACCCAAAAATAAGTATTTAATCAGGCCTAAAATAAAATACAAGAACAATTATGAATAACTTGTAAAATTGACTGATAATTAATTAATTGAAAGGAAATTAAGATCTAAACAAGTAATAGACTAGCTACACAATCCAAACCCTAAAGAGAGTTTAACTGATAGTGGCAACATACAGAAACATAATTAAAGATTTAAAAAATTAAAGAGGAAGAAGTATTATGATTTAAACTCTTGAATTCTTACACAAAATTCTTCTCTAAGCTTCCTTGAATAGATTTTTCCACCAATGTTTCTGAGAATGAGTAATAATAAAGCACCCCTCTTATATTTCTTTTTATATAGCCCAACTCAAAGAAAACCAAACTTGACTTGAATTCTTGAATTTCCTTAAAGAGGAACTTTCTTCTGCTCTTCCCGGCTGCACTCACGACAGTGACACGTCATTTTTTTTAGTCACTACTTTGTTAATGACCATGAGCCATCCAATGCTGAATTTCCATATTTCTTCAATTTGGTCAGAGGCGAGCACGACTTGAAGCATGCCTGTGAGTAAAACCATGACTTCTAAATGCTCTTTAATCCACGATTTGGGCACAAATACATCCAATTGAGGTCTCGTCTAGCTCTCCTTGATCAACTAGGCTTCCTGTTTTTTTTTGCTCATTCCTACATAAGAGGAGAATTCCTTATTAAAATCAAATCAAAACTCCTAAATAAACCAAGAGTAAATAAAAAAAGTAGAATAAAGGTCTAACTTAAAAAAATGCCCATCTTAACCTAAATTCTATCCAATTATTACTAATTATTATTCAAAAACTCATTAAAATTCAACTCTAGAATAAGTGTAAAATTACACTCACTAGTAAATAAATTTATAATTTGATTTAAGGAATTAAGTTCACAATGAGAGTTGGGATTTGATGTTCTTGTTTGAAGGTTAAAAATTAAATTTAGTTATTACTTGAAAAATATTAAGCAATAATTTAGAATTACTTGGGAATTGCCACATTAATAGGTTCATTGATTAAGGTTAACTAAGGATTGTGAAAACATTCAATTCCTAACCATTGCATTCATCAATTATTTATTCCTTCATTTTTAGAATTTGTTTTATTTTATAAAATTCATTTATTTGCTATTTAGTTTTCTTTTTCAAAGTCCATATTCAATTGCCTTATACAATAGAAAACTGGGTTAATAGGTGGTTAGAACGAGTCTCTATAGGGCGATATTTTTTTATACTACTTAGCGATACCGTGTGCTTATGGTTTTGCATCAATAGTAAGGTTTGAGACCTCACATCTCCTAATTGGTGTTCTCTCGTCCCCCAATTATTATGTGCATGGCCAAAAAAATCACTAAAAATTGTGTAAGAATTGTTACATGCATGTCCTAGAGATTGCTCTACTCGTGATCAAGATGGAAGAGTCCGACTGCGCTTGGCGGCCATGAAAGGAAGAGTGGAGATTATAAAGAAACTGCTGAGGACTTGTCCATAGTTGATTAAAGAGAGGGTTCATCATGGAGAGATAATCTTGCACCTGTACGTCAAAAATAACCGATTAGAGGCTCTAAGATTATTGGTGGAAGAAGTAAGAGATGATCACGAGTTTATGAATGCTTCAGATAATTATTACAACACCATTTTGCACCTTTCTACAATACATAAACAAGTGGAGGTAAGAGTACTTTGTTGCTGTCACTAATAAGTAGCTTATATGTATAAACTTACAGATGGATATGGTAAATCTGTGTGTATTCAAAATGAGTAATTAATGTTTAATGTTTAATGTTGCGGGTAGCAACATAAATAGTATGTGGTGACCCATAGCAATTAAATGACCAAAACTCTCCTTCCCTAATTCAATCACCCCTTGTCATGGGTGAAAACTGTAATTTTTTTATTGAAAAGATTGAGACAAATTATCAGTAGGTGCACCCAATCATCCGAACTAGGTTGACACAATTTTAGCACCCTCATTATATAAGAGGACTCTAAATATTATTAATAAAAATAAAAAGTACCCATACAGATTAAACTACAAAACTAACAAAAGCTAAAATGCAACAAAATTAAAATCTTTATAAAAAAGATGAACACAAAAATCTGAAGAAGAAGTCCACCAATGAGAGGGAGTTTATTGAGCACTATACTTTGCCAATTTATCTGCCACAACATTCCCTTCTCTATAAATATGATAGACTACTAAATTCATGCTCTTTAAAGCACTTAAACAAGCATCCCATACACGACGAACAAACCAAGGAACTGCAACTGAACTAAAAGTGAACAAATGTGAAACCCATGAAGAATCACACTCCAACCATATATTATTCCAACCTAATTCTTTAGCTTTCTTAATTGCAAACATAACAACATGCAACTCAGCAAGATAAGCAAAATTAATTCCAGTATTGAAAGCAAAGGCACCAATCGCAAAACCTCTTGAGTTTTTAAAAACTCCACCAGCACTAGAATCACCAAGGGCACCAACTGCAGAACCATCAGTATTCACTTTTACCTATACCAAAATGGGAGGATACCAAGTGACACTTATAATCTTAGGAGCTTTAGGAGGAAGAGCAGTAATATTGATAAGGGAGAGAGTATGCAACTCACTGAGAGAATTGGACATCGTTCCAAGATAGAAAAAAGCACTTTCCTTTATCATCTTCCAAATACATTGAAGAACAAAGAAAATATCCTGCATAGCGCCATCAAATATAATAGAATTCCTATAATTCCAAAGTAACCAAAGAGCACTAATAATAGCTGAGATTCAAAGAACCTTAATTTGTGAACTAAAATGGCATTCAAAAGCTGTTTGAACAAAAGAAACAAGAGTTCCGATAGAAGGAAGAGGCCTTGGAAAGGTATCACCAATAGCTTTCCAAATTTCTTTGGAAAAGGGGCAATGAATAAAAAGATGGTCCATGAATTTTGAAGCCGAGTTGCAAAGACAACATCTTGAAGCTAATTAGAAGCCTTTCTTGATTAAATTATCTTTAGTAGGCAAGTACCTAAGATAAGCATGCCAACCTAAGAAGGAACACCAAGGCGACAAAAACTCTTTCCAAAAGAACCTGCACTAAGAATCCATAAAAATAGAATTCAAAGCCATCAATTGAATGAAGCTAGAGACAAACATCAGAGCTATCTCTAAGAGGCTTAATCTAAAGAATATCATCCTTAACAACTACAGGAAGATCATCAGGAATACTCCAAACACCATTGCCAAGGAATTCTAAAATAGGACCAGTCAACTTAGCTTGCTGCACAATGGGGATATTAAGCCTATTAGCCAAAGAAGGCTTAATCCATTCGTCTATCCAAAAATTTAGAGAAGAGGAGGGGCCAATCAACCACTTAATAGAAGATTTCATAGTCAAAAAAGAATATTTGATAGAGTGCTAAACCGTAAAAGAGATAGGAGTGGCCTTAAGAGCACTTGAAGCCGAAAGCAATCTAATTCGCAGAAGAGATAAAAGAAACTCTTTCTAAGTAATCAAGCTCTAAGAGAATTTCCTTAGAAGAGCTAAATTTAATTACTCCAAATCCTTAATGCCCAATCCATCATGTTTCTTATTTAAACAACAAGTAGATCATGGAACCACCACCAATTTTTGAGTATTAATAAAACCAGTTGAAGGGAAATTCTGAATACATTTCTTCATGTGTAACAACAGGCTTCTAGGCCATTTGTAAATAGAGAAAGAATGAAAAAAAGAACTCATAATAACTAAATTAATCAATATAAGCCTACCTGCCATATACAAAGAAGAGCCCTTCCAATATGCAAATTTGCTGATAATCTTGTCGGCTATAGGTTGAAGCCAAGATATTCTAATTGCTCTTTGAAAAAGAGGAACTCCAAGATAATCTAAAAGAAGAGATCCCCTATTAATATTAATAATTTCCTTTAGCAAATGAACTCTTTGAAAGGTGACTGCTTTACCAAAGAAAAAATTAGACTTACACCAATTAACTCTTTAACATGAAAGATCCCCATAAATTTGAAACATATGAGCTAATAAATTAATATTTTTAGTGGAAGCTTTTCCAAAGATAAGCACATCATCAACATAAAGCAAATGAGAAGGAAAAAGGAACTGTCTAGAATAATTCATCTTATCAAAAATATTATCACTAGCAGCCTTGGAAAGCCATCTAAAAAGAAAATCCTCAGCTAAGCAGAATAAAAGAGGAGATGAAGGGTCCCCCTGACGAACACCCTAGAACAAGCAAAATATCCTTTAGGAACACCATTAAGCATATAAAAAATTCTAGCAGAAGAAAAAATCTCTAGAATCCTATCCTGAAACTGAAAAGAAAAACCAAAGGCCTTTAAAACATCCAAAATAAAATTCCGATCCAAAGTGTTAAAGGCCTTTTGAATATCTATTTTGAGAGCCATATTCCCACTAAAACAATGCTTATCAAGCAAATTAACACCTTTTAAAGTCATAGCAATATAGTGAGAGATATTCTAATTTTTAATAAAGCCAAAAGGGACAGGCGGTCTGCAATAATCATAGTAATAATTTTATAACAAAAACTACTAAGAATGATTGGGCAAAATTGCTTAATCATTATGGCCTCTTTCACCTTGGGAATAAGAACCATAAAACTAGAGTTAAAACTCAAAATTATTTTCCCACTGACAAAAAAACTTTGGACAGCCTTACAAACATCGTCACCCATAATATCCCAATAAGTTATGAAAAATAACCCAATGAAACCATCAAGACCAGGTGCACTATGGGGATCCATTGAAAAAAAAAACATTTTAATCTCCTCAAAAGAGGGACAATGAAGAAGCTCATTATTATCATTATTAGACACCAAAGAAGGAATGATATCTTTAATGAAAGGTAAACTAGAAGACACACCTAGATTGGGACAAAAAATATTGCTATAAAAATTTTATCACATGAGGTTTAATAACAACCAAATCTTCAGTAATAGAATCACCATTTTTCAATGCATGGATTCCTTGCAAAGGCTGACATCTGGCTAAGAGATTGTGGAAAAAGGAAGTACTTCTATCACCTACTTTTAACTACTTAACTATACTATTCTCCTTTAGAAAAATTTCTTGTTGAATAATATGAGCTTCTAAATTAGCATGAGCTTCTAATTCCTTTTAATTAAGGTCATCTGAAATGCCTTGGGCAAAAATTAAATTTTGAACATCCAAAAGAGCTTCCTGAGCTTTTGAAATATTTTGAGAAACATTACCAAAAATCATTTTATTCCAATGCCTCAAAAATTGGCAGAGATACTTTAGCTTGAAAGTTAAAGCCTGCATTGGAGGAAAACTCAACATTCCATGAGACCAATTCATAGCCACTAGATTTCAAAGATAAGGATCAGTAACCCACATAGCTTGTAACCTAAAATGAGGTTGCCGAAACATACAATTAGAATAAGACAACAATAATTAACCATGATCTGAATAATGTCTAGGAAGAGCTAAACATTGAATTGATTGCCCAAAAGATAAAAAACTGAGAGAAGCCAAAGATCTATCCATAACACTTTCAACTCTATTAGCACCTATACGACCATTACACCACGTATAATGAGCTCTACACACAGAAATAGCATTCAAATTCGAAGAATCAATAAATGACTTGAATTCTCTACAAGGCTGATTAAATGGAGTTCTACCTGTTTTTTCATGAGAACACAAAATAGCATTAAAATCACCCATAACTATCCAACAATTCGAAACCGAAGCTGACATAGAAATTAAATCAGACCAAAGCTCAACCCTCTTATTGCTCCACACACTACCATAAACAAATGTAATACGTTGAATCTGATTATTAAAACACAAGTCCATGCTAACATGCTGATTATTAATAGAAATCCAAGAAGGAACGAAAGATACTGAATTGCCAAAAATCTGCAAAGAGGGAAGAGAGCAATTATTTGAAGCAATTAAAAATAAACCCATAAATTGCCAAAATCTAGAAGAAATAGATTGAAAATGTACCATAGGTTCTACAATACAAACCAAATTCAGATGCTGCTGCCTACAATGTTAAAACAGAGTTCTTTGAGTATTGGAATTTCCAATACCTCAATAGTTCCAAAATAGAAACTTCATAAATTAAGTCGGAGTGGTTTTCTGGTTGCGCTCTTAGAAAGAGTAACCTACTGAATTCTTTAAGTAGTCTTCTTTTTTTGACGAGAAACCGTGGTCCATGCACCTTCATTATCCATTTGGTCATTCCATGAAATCCTTTCCCGAACTGTAGCTGCACCGTCAACCTCATCATTGTCAACAACATCATTAAGACCTTCCGAAGTGTGCCTAAAAATAGCCTCGTCATCAGACTTCTGCACATGATCAGAACCATCAGAACATTGGTTCTCATCATCTTGACAACCAACACATATTAAAGTAGTGTCGTCATCAGCTCCTCTCTGCGAGTGAACATCATCTGCGTCGGCTTCAGCATCAACGTCATCCTCTTCAGCAGCAATCTCCCGCTGCAACAGAAGATTGATGGTCAAATTATTAAGAGAAGTATCTGTATTTTGACAAGCCGCAAGAATCATCAAAGGACTGTCATGTTGAACAGTGTCATTAGGAATAACTCCCGCACCACTATGCTGGCCTGTGACTGCCAAAGACTTTGGTTGCCATAGCTTCTTAGGTTCTTCAGTATTCCATTTTATTGATATCATCCCTCTTAACCTGAGTTTTCTTCAATCTACACTCAAAGGGCAGGTGACCTATATTTGAACAAGAGGAGTTAAAAATCTATAAATATTAAAGATATATAGTTATACAAATAAATATTAAAATATTTAGAAAGTATTTAACTTAAATTACTAAGTTGAATTATGAATAAGCTATTAATCCCGATCTTGATCAATTAGTATTATCAATTAATAGTATAATTATAAATTATTTAATTTAATTAAAAATATAAAATGGTTTGAACTATTTTTCTTTTTTATTTAAGAAAAGACTAAAAAATTGTACTTCCAAATTGGAAACTAAAAAAATTGTTTTTTCCAAATTGGAAAATTGCTTCCAATTCAGAAACAAATTTTCTAACGTTTCACATTTACAAAAACATTAGAAGTTTCTTAAAGTTATCCATACGGAAACATTTTCTAAAGGCAGATACTCCAACTAACTGTTGAAGTTTCCGTGCATTAGGCCAACAGTTTTAAGTCTAAATTAATTTCTTCCTCTCTTTCATTTGTTGCAGATTGCAATGTACTTGCTATTGAATAGGAGTATCAGAACCTTGAAGAAGAATTGCTTTACAGCACTGAATGAGATAGAGCATTGTAGCTGTTCTTGCTAATAATTAATATATACTGTTGCTTCTTAAAGACGTAGTTCAAACACCAAAATATAAAAAAAGTATTCATTTTTCCAAATTTTATTGGAAAATAAAACAATAAGAGGGGACATTGTTGACTTTCGAAATATTCTAAGAATACAATGAATAAATCTCTGGCAATATGCTACAATTGCCAATCTTGAACTGACCCACCATCAGTAGCTTCATGCTGTCTCAATTTTGATTTTAGAGATGCTTGGCCGAGTGCTCAACCCATCATTTTAATTTTATTGAAAATTTTTTAAACAACTTCAGGTGAAAAATATGTTGTTGATTATTTAGTTTAAGTTATTGCTAACTTTTTAAATGTTTCAATAGTTGTAGTTCTCTCGAATTCCAAGCAAATCTGTGTTAAATGTTCCAAGCAAATCTGTGTTAAATGTTCTCATTCTACTTAAATAGCTATTACCAGTAACCTGATCCCATCAATGCAAATTAGTCTAAATTGTTACAAATAATTAATTCATCTTGGAGCTATTATTTTTTTTAATAGCAAAGTCATATGACTTTAGCATTGATGGACTGCACAACAGGGGAACAACCCTCCCCTATTAAACCGATGATAGTAGATTTCAACCTTCTAACTCAGAATGCCCTTGGAGTTATTATTGCTAACAATAAAAGAACATAAAATAGAACACTCTTTATATATATATATATATGATTAGGGAAACGGGTATAAATCATGCATCTTCACCATCATTCTACTTCTGCACAACACCAAGAAAGTAAAAAAGAGAGCACAACAGTAATTATGGAGAGATAAGATTCAATAATGATATATGAAGCAGCAAGACCTGGTTGCACAGAAACCTTAAATGCATTAATCCAAAAAGACCAATTGATTATTCATAAAGTTCCACTTGTACCCTTCACAGAAACTCCCTTACACATATCATTTTTGCTTGGCCATTTTCATTTCACTATTCTTATTCTTGAAAAGTGTCCTAGAATGGCTACAAAGATTGATTCACTTCAACGCTCTCCTCTTCACTTGGCTTCTGTTGAAGGCCATATTGATATTGTTAGAGCATTGTTAGCAGCGAGCAATGATGTTTGCTTGGTTTGGGACAACAATGGTACGACCCCTCTCCACTTAGCTGCCATGGGAGGCAGACTATACAAGAACTGGACCAGTTTTGAGTTGACCTTTGAGCTGCTAGATGGGAATACAGTTTTGCACATTGTTACCGGGTACTCTCATCACCCCCGAGTACCACGATATGGAACTCGAGTACCAAAACGTGGTACTTTTGAGTTCCGGATCTCTTTGGTACTCGATCCGGAACTTTAAAAATAGAGTACCAATTTTTGGAAGGAAAAAAATATATTAATAAGTAATAAAGGCTAAAAAAATAAGCCAATAAAAAAATAAGGCTTGAAGAAATGAAATGGAGCTCATTAGATTTAAATGATGATGATGATCAAGTTGAGGTTGAAGTTGAAGTCTGAAAGGCCAAAGCGAAAGATGACAACAGCAGTAAACCATCAAATGCAAGTGAGAACAAGAAGCCAAGGAAGGAAAAATTAAAGAAATTAAGTTGTCTCTACGTGACTTAAAATTACTATATTTTGTACTACTAATATGCATGAACAAAGTCAAAGTTTACTATTAATTTATGAACTATGTTTGATCATTACATGTATTGGTCTGATTTTTTTTTTAGCTTTTGTAGTAATTATTCTAAATTAAAAAAAAAACTCGTTGTTATTTGCTAAACGAACCAAAAATATACGTTTGACATAGCACGTACCAAAAAAGCGTACCGGCTAAGCCTACCCCCGGAGTATTGTATATATTGATACTAGAGTTCCAAGTACCAGTACCCTTACCACGAACCGAAGCGTACCATGTGCCTGGTAACTATGGTTTTGCATTTGTGTGTAAAATATAACCACTTGGAGGCTTTAGAGGTTAAATAGAACTCAAGAAGGTTAGTCTAGTTGGTAAGAATTGTTCTGATTTGATTTTTCTGAAAACACTTTAGAAATTTATTCTTGAATGCATCAGGTTGATGGTGGGGGAGTATATCCTTAAAATCATCAGAAAGATACATAGTTTTATTGATGTGCAAGCCGACCCCAAAGATAACTTAGCGTATGAACTAAAACTGAATTCTTTAGGATGATGCAGAATTAATGCAACATACATAAGCTTTTTTACATGTCCAATTTTTTCAGACGATAAGGTACCTGCTTTTATTACCTAAAGTAAGAGAAAGAATGAATTCTCTGAATGGAAAGAGATTGATAGAGAATGAATGAATTCTCTGAATGGAACGAGATTGACAACCCTAGATGTGTTAGATCAATGTATCATAGATTTCAAAAGTCATGAAATTTGAGACATTTTAAAAGAAGCTGGTGCAAAATGAGTAGTAGAGCTAAACAATAATCTTCTAACATGTACAGTAGTTGTCTCCATAAGACCATCACAGGTTACTATTTCAAGCAATACATCATCATAAGCAAAATAATGATTTCAAACTTACAATATAACGTAGAAGAAATAAGAGGCGCACTAATGATAGTAGCTACTATAATAGTTGTTGGGTAGAGAACAAAAAATAGAGTAAAAAAATATAACAGAAAACTTATGAATAAGAGAGAAAAAATAGAACTTATATAAGCTGAAAATCTGATATTTATTCACTGACTTAACTTTCCTTTAAATAGGCATTACATGAAACAAACTAATTTAAAGAAAGTAGAAATTTTTGGCATTAACAAAACATGATAACAGTAAAGAGAAAAATCAGTAACTAACTAAGAAAATCATGGAACTAACTAGCCAGTAACAACTGAAACTGCAGTTGTCAACTTGAATCGTATTCCAACACTCCCCTTTGATTCAAAGTTGCAAACACCAAGTTGATTCCCGAAATAGACATGTTTCTCATGAGGAAGGGACTTTGTCAGAATATCAACCACTTGCTCATTTGTATTGCAATACTTCAAGATGATGGATCCATTTGATACAAGATCTCGAATTAAATGAACCTGAATGTCAATGTGTTTTGTTCTTCCATGGTAGGCTAGATTTTTTGTCATTGCTATTGCAACTTTATTGTTACAGTAAATGTCAGTTGCTTCATCCTATTCTTAATTTATATCAGTAAGAATTCACCTTAACCAAATTACTTGACATGCTGATGAAGTTGCAGCTGCATATTCAGCTTCTGATGAAGATAAAGCTATTACTACTTATTTCTTTGAACTCCAACATATACTAGCTGATCAAAGGTTGAAAACATAACAAAGGTGCTTTGTCTATCCTCCAAACATCTTACCCAATCACTGTCAGTATAACCAAATAATTTGAACTCTGAAACAGACCATACCACAATCCAAACTTAGTTATTTCAGTAATGTATCGTAGCACTCGTTTTGCAGCTCCAAGATGATGCACTGAAGGAGAGTGCATGAATCTTGAAATTACACCAACTAAAAATGCTATAGCCAGTTGAGTACAAGTCAAGTATATCAGGCCTCCAACTAAGCTTTGAAAATAACTTGAATTTGCTTCCTCTGTACCATCATTAATCTACAACTTCTCATTCAAATTCATTGGAATGGTTGTACTTTTGCAATTTAACATGTAAAACATTTTAAGGAGATTAATTGCATATTTCCTTTATGAAACAAATATCCCATCTTTAACTAGTTTCACTTTAAGACCAAGAATTTAATGTAATAGACCAAAATCTGACATCTCAAACTCTTTCTTCATGCAAATTTGAAACTCATCAATAAGAGAAGTAGATGAACCCATATATATCATATCGTCAACATAAAGACAAATAATCAAAAAATCTTTCTTACCCAGCCTTTTCAAGTACAAAGTGGGCTCATTCTTGCTTCTCTAAAATCCATTTTAAAGAAAATATGAGTCTATTTTACTGTACCATGCCCATGGAGCATGCTTTAGACCGTAGAGAGCTTTCTTTAACCTGTACACCTTCTCTTCTTTGCCATAAACAAGAAAGCCTTTAGGTTAATTGACATACATTTCTTCTTGTAGCTCCTTATTGAGAAAAGTGGACTTGACATCAAATTGATAAACAAGCCAACTCATTTGTGCAGCTAAGGCAAGTAAAGTTCTCACCGTTTCAAAATGAGCAACCGGAGAGAATGTGTCATCGAAGTCAATGCCTTGTTGCTGTGAATAGCCTTTTTGCGACAAGGTGAGCTTTGTGTTTTCAATTGTTCGATCTGAATGGTACTTTGTTTTGAACATCCATTTGACTCTAATTACATTTTTGCCTGCTGGTAAATCCAGCAATTCCTACATTTCATTCTTTTGAATTGAATTCAGCTCTTCTTTCATTACATTGCATCATTCTTTTTTTTTTTCATGGCTTCTACAAAGCTTGTAGGATTAATAACAAACAAGGCTTGTGTTGACTCATAGACTTCACTTAAAAATCTAAATTTTCTATATGGAATTTCATTTGAATATGAGTTACTATTACTTGAAGGACTTGAAGTTGTTGAAGTTGAAGGAGATGTGCTTGAAGAACTCAATGGAGCTGGTGTAGTTTCTTCAATTGGTGGAGCTTCAATTTGAACAACCTCTTTGCTTTCATTCCACTTCCAACTTGCATCTTCATCAAACACAACTTTTTGCTTGTAACAACTTTGCCACTAATTGGATTATACAATATATATGCTTTAGATTGAGAGTAATAACCAACAAATATACATTTTGTTGATTTATCATCAAGTTTGCTATGATTATATGAATCAACCAAAGCATAGGCAATACAACAAAAAATCTTTAATGTAGCAGAAGCCTAGGTTAAAAGGGATAAGTGTCACAAGCCATTGATTCATGAATCAATACCATCAAGTAGCCTTCTATAACCTATTGATTCAACATGAATACTAGGAAATAAGCCTCCAAGAATTTGTTGATTCATAAAAGAATACTAAATTTGGGAAAAATAGAAATTTTGATTTAACAATTCAACAAAACTATCTCAAAAACATCTGAAAATGACAAATAAATTCTCTCTAGGAAAAAACCCTAGCTAAGAAGTAAAAAAGACCAAAAAAACCCCAAAAATAAATATAAAAGTTCAAACTAAAATTTGAAGCCCTAAACGATGGATTTTAGACCTGAAGCTATTATGTTACATGCATAGTGTTCAATGCTTGTTGTAGACCTCTGAGTCAGCTTTATTTTGACATATTATGGGCCCCATCGATCAATCAGACCCAAAAGTTAGAGCCACACAAAGCTCAAGTGTGCACTTAGCTCTTGTCAAACTCGTCCATAAACTCTAATGCAATCTGGTCTGCATCAGTGGCTTACCTAAGGTTTCTTATCACTCCAAGCCTCACATGGTGTTTGATTTAGGATAGCCTTTGTTAGTGACAAATTCAATAAATAAACAGCAGTTACAACAGCTTCCACTTAAAATTCATTTGGCAGCCCTTTAGCTTTGAGCAAGCTTTTTGCCATCTCAACAACAGTTCGATTCTTTCTCTCAGTTACACTGTTTTGCTCTAGAGTGTTTGGAGCCAGTAAACTCTTTATGCATCCCTTCTTCTTCACAAAAATGAATCAATTCTTCTGATAAAAATTCTCCACCTCTGTCCATACGAAGAGTCTTAATGCAGCTTCCACTTTGCTTTTCCATAAGTGCTTTAAACTTTTTGAAGGTCTAAAAAGTATCTACTCCCACTAAATGATTTTGGTTGTGTAAAGCCATATAAGTTAGCATAAACAATCTCTAGTGAACTAGATGCCCTTCTAGATTTCCCTATAGGAAATGATTTATTACATTGTTTCCCATACACGCATCCCTCACATACATTTAAGGACTCTATTTTAGGTAACTGATGTAGCGGAAGGTAGATAATTGAGAAAATCATTGATTCTAAGGAATACCAATTCGCAACCTTCAAACCCCTATTGATTCTTTCGAATTCTAGGAAATCTGAGAATAACAAAGTCTATATTTTATTAGAAATCCAAAGCCGTCCAAAACAAGGAGAAAAATAAGCTTATATACCAAAAGTAAACCCTAAATAAACTCCTAATAAAGTAGGTAAAATTACTAAAATAGAAAAACATCAATTCGAAGGCCCAAACAAGCGAATTTGGCCAAAATCCATAGGGCATCACGAGTAAAACTCGTGTTTTTGAATCAGTGGCCCAATTCCACCCAAATTAGCCACCGAAATCGCTAAAATCGGACACTCGGAACTTCACTTTAATTACGAAACTGCCACTGCCTATCCAAGTTGTCTAAGAACTCCAAAGCTTGTTCTTGGACCAGAGATCTTTCAGTTGCCAGTTGCCATCTGACAAAAAAAAAAAAAAATAATAAAATAAAATAAAAGCATCCATCACTTAAAAAAAAAAGCATATTTCGTCTCCAACCTCAAGCTTGTAAAAATGGTGATTTGGACTCTCTGGTTTTCAACCCTTCATATTTGTGTTCATATCATTTTTCTATTTTCCATTGGCATGCTATGCTTGAAACCTGCTCTTGGTAATACTGGCAATGAGACTGATCGACTCGCACTTTTGGAGTTCAAAGCCAAGATATCTGACGGCCCACATGGAATCTTGACCTCATGGAATCATTCAGCGACAACTCAGCCTGTGGATTAACACATTAGAAGGAGAAATTCCGGTCAGCATTAGCAACTGCTCAAAGCTTAGGTTATGGATTTCGCTAGGAATCGCTTAGCGGGGAAAATTCCTGATTAGCTGCACTCCTTAAAGAAGCCGGTGGAACTTACGCTTGATGTTAATAATCACACAGGAGAGATCCCACATTCCCTTGGAAACATTTCTGCTCTCAAATAGTTTTTTTTGGATAATAATAATTTGCAAGGAAGTATTCCAAGTCGGTTGGGACAATTAACAAGCTTAACCATCTTCGCTATCGGAGACAACATATTTTCTGCTACAGTTCCTTCAACACTTTACAATATCTCGTCGATTAACCAATTTTCTATTGATGACAATCAACTGAGTGATAGACTCCCAGAAAATATAGGCCTCACTCTTCCAAAACTGCAAATATTTGAAATCGGCATGAACAAATTCTATGGAACTATTCCAGTTTCTTTGTTCAAAGCTTCTCAGCTTGAGATCCTTGACCTCTCCAGGAACTTCGTAGAAGGACTAGCTCCAACAAATTTAGGAGAGTTGAATTCTCTTCAATTTTTTAGCTTGGTGCACAATTTCCTGGGAGAAAATAAAACTTAAGATTTGAGTTTCATAACATCTTTGTCAAACTGCAGCAATCTGGGAGGAGTATTTTTTGATGGTGACAATTTTTGTGGTGTACTACCTCGCTCTATAGGCAATTTGTCAACTAAACTGATTGGTGTGACCATGGGACGCAATCGACTACTTGGAAAAATTCCTGAAGAGGTCGGAAATCTTGTCAATTTGCATAGCTTGGGCATGGAGGAAAACTACTTCTCTGGAAGCATACCCATAACTTTTGGGAAGCTCGTAAAACTGCAACAATTGGGCTTAGATGAAAACCTACTATCAGGAGAATTCCCACCATCCATTGGCAACATCACATATCTATATGAGCTTTATTTATCAACAAATGCATTAGAAGGAAACATAACTTCAACCATCCTGAAGTGCCAACATCTGCATGCTCTTTACATTTCGCAAAATAAATTCAATGGGGCATTTCCACAACAAATCAGTAGCCTTCCCTCTCTATCAACCATTCTTAACCTGTCAAAAAATTCATTCGCTGGTGCATTGCCCTTTGATGTTGGCAAATTGAAAAATATTAACAATTTAGATGTATCTGAAAATAAATTGTTTGGGGAAATTCCTAAGGCATTAGGCGATTGTTTGATGCTAGAAAGCCTTAACTTGCAGGGTAACCTCTTCCAAGGACCCATTCCCTCATCCTTTGCTTCCGTAAGAGGCCTCCAACAGTTAGACCTTTCAAGAAACATTTTTTCAGGAAATATCCCGAAAGAGATCGAGCAGCTTTTGTTTCTGCAATTTTTGAATCTCTCTTTTAATAATTTGGAGGGTGAAGTACCAACCAAGGGAGTGTTTAGCAATGTAAATGCAATTTCACTTGTTGGAAACACTAATCTTTGTGGAGGTATCCCAGAATTGAAGCTGCCGGAGTGCCGTGTCAACCAAAAGAAAAACCGAACGCCCATTGCCATAATTCTTGCGACAACCATAACTTCAATTATGCTTTTCCTGATGGTGGTGTCAGCATATGTTTTCTATCGGCAGAAGTCACGAAAGAATCTGTCTTTCAATCATTTTACTGTAAACAGACTTCTACGAGTTTCATACCAGGAACTCCTGCAAGCGACAGGAGGATTCAATTCATGCAACTTAATTGAACAAGACAGTTCTGGCTCAGTATAGAGAGCAAGGCTTGAGCAGCTGGGAGGAAAATTAGTTGCTGTGAAGGTACTAAACCTTCATCAACATGGAGCTACTAAGAGCTTTATTGCTGAGTGCAAAGCGTTGAAAAACATCAGGCATCAAAATCTTGTTAAATTCTTGACATATTGCTCCAGCATTGATTTTAAAGGCAACGACTTCAAAGCTCTGGTGTTTGACTTCATGGCGAATGGGAGTTTGGAAATGTGGTTGCATCCTGAAGAAGATGGAAACAATGAGCCAAGGAATTAAAGCCTTCTTCAAAGACTCATGATTGCAACTGATGTGTCATCTGCATTGCACTACCTTCATGACAATTCTGACAAGCCAATCGTTCACTGTGATTTGAAGCCAAGCAATATACTCCTTGATGATGAAACGACTGCTCATATTGGTGATTTTGGATTGGCAAGGCTACTGCTATCCCCAAATTCTTCACAAGGCCAGACTAGCTCTATTGGGATGAAGGGAACCATCGGCTATATGGCTCCAGGTGAAACTTATCACACACTTTTTTTTTCAGGTTAAAGGACCATACTTCATTTCTGATGCATGAGTTATAGACGTAATACCTCAACACAAAAGAGATCTATTGATTCTTTCACACACAGAAGAGAAAACACTCTCTTTCACTAACATTAATATGGAATCTGATATTTATATAAACTTGCATTGCAGAGTATGGAGTAGGTGGCGAAGTAACAACATATGGAGATGTCTACAGCTTTGGAATAATTTTGCTGGATATTTTCACAGGATGAGACCAACTGATGAAGTGTTCAAAGATGGTTTGAATCTCCACAACTTTTTTAGAGCTAATATCCCAAGACGGGTCATGAAGGGAGTGGACCCTTCGCTTATCACAGCAGGTGAATCGGGGGCTACAGAGACTGCAGAGGAGAACAACATTGATGATAATGACAGAGTAGAGATCCAAGAAGACAATATCAACGTTGAAGATTTGATATTAAAAGGCGGTAATGCACAAAAATGTCTCGTATCAGTTCTGAAAATAGGACTTGCGTGCTCATCAGAACTACCACGAAATCGGATGAATATGAGGGATGTCACAAGAAAACTAAATGTCATCACAAAGGCTTTCCTTCATGTCAGTACTCGTTGGGATCAACGAATTGTTGCCTCACGCCTGCAAATAGGTATGAGTGTGCTTTTTTTTTTTTTTTTTTAATGACCTCCAGTATTTGTAGTTTCAAGAGTTTCAACTATTCGGATTAGATCGGGCCAGATGGATTAGTTAGGATGGCGAAGCTCTACCAGTACTTATTTCTCTATATACAAAACTCGAATTTGAGACCTATGACCTCTTGAACCCACAGTATTAGTTATGAGTTTGTTTTTTTAAATACACAAAATGAAACAAGAAAAATTCAGACATTTTCAGGGTCTTATAACATGAAGTATCTCATATTTTTTATTATGATTTGGATTGGTCTGCAGGGACGTAGGCTGTGGCATTCATGCATCTGTCTGAAATCTTAATCTCATTTCAGGAAGAGGTGTTCTTTCAGCAATTAAACCAGAAATGCTGATGAATTGTTTCAAGTTTCGAGTGTGTTTTAAAGAAAATGTTTTGTTCTCTTCATTTTATGGAATGTGTAATCCGATAAATGACTCAAAGGGGGTTGCAGAAATATTTTATTATGTTGTTTTGTAAAATCGAGCTATGAATTTGCAGCTTTGTGGTTTCTTTTTCACTCACTACCCCAGTTCCGTAAATTTTATACAGTAGTTGCATGCATAGTCGCATTACAAATGGAAATGAATTGATGAATGCAAATTCTAAGGTGTATTTGCTGGCTCTTGATTCCGTCAGGAACTTGAAAAAGAATATACTTATTGATTCTTGACAGAATAAGAACAATAGTAGGACTGCAGTAGAAGCTTATATTTTCTTAGGCTTTTATGCCATTTAGGATGAGTATGTTCTTATCAGATAGAATCAAAATGATTTTTAAAATTTTTCTTATTTCTTAATAAATATATAGAAAATATAGACTTATTCGCTATATATATATATGTATATATATACTTCTAGATTAAAATAGTAAATTTTGATTGTTCAGATATCAAAATTTTTTTTGAATGACTATTGTGAAATTAAATAAAAATTTGGTATTTAAAAAAAATAAATTAAAGTCTGACAATCAAATTCAAATAAAACTGATCCTGCGCATTTGACCCAAAAAGGTAGCTTACGTTTTGCAAATCCAACTATCTTTCGAGAGGTTTATTGGATTCCCAGTCCCATCATTTTCTTCATTAGAGGAGAAACTAACTCTTCCTCCTCGTCCTCCACCAATCTTTTTGATTGTTTAGGTTAGTGATCGAAACTCCACCGTTCGATTTCTGTATGTGGCCGTGGAGGCCATCAGGTAAGACATTACATAAGGTGAGACATAAGCTATATTGGTCCTAGGCTTTCAAATGGGCTTGTATTACTGTCCACTAAATATGTTAGAGGAAATTTCATGTGATGTCCCAGTCAGCTGTTGAAATTTTGTTCACGTTCTGGTCAACTTTTTTCTTTCACTTTTATCTTTTTTGCTTTTCATTTGTGTACCAAAATTTGCTCCGTGTTTTCATCTTCTAAAGTGGGCGATTTTCGTCTTTTTTTTTGTTATTTTTTTTAACTTTTTCTATAATTTTTTTCACTTATTTATTATATTTAAAGACATTTGTAATATAAGTTGATAGTATATATTTATTTAATTTGTATATTTTAAATAATTTAATTTTATATTCTAAATAATATTTTTTTTAATTTTGAAACTTACCCTTATTTAGAATAAAATTAAGCTAATTAAACTAAAAATTACCCATAATCTTCAATAATTATTTTTTCATAATTATTTAGAATTTAGAAATTAAACTAATTAAAGTGAAAATTACCCATAGCATTCAATAATTATTTTTTTAACAAAAAAAAAGAAATATATCAAATAAATTATTATTTTTATTAGTGATACTAATAAAAGTAAAAATTATATTTATAGTCTTAGTCTTGTTATTAATGATGAAAAAACTGAAAAAACAACAAATAACAACAAAAATAAATAACTGTAATTTTTTGTTGCTTTTGTTGATTTTGTTATTTCAGTTGTAGCTTTCAATTATTTTTGTTGTTTCTCTTTGTTTATATTTGTTGATTTTTGTTAAAAATAAAAAATAACAATAAATAACAATAAAAATTATGAGATATATAAAAAATTATTATTTTTATAATTATTATTAATAAAATTAAAATTTTTATTTATAGCCTTTATTTTGTCATTAATAATGAAAAAAATAATTTAAAAAATTAAAAAAAAAACAAAAAAGAAACAACAATAAACAAAAATAAATAACAATCAACA
>CATIWM010062930.1:0-21109 GCA_949671775.1 Mallotus repandus
GAAGATATTAAATTTCATTTTCTTAAACCTATTGTTTAAAATTATTTGTATTTAGAGCTATATATAGTGAACCCGTATTATTAAGAATGTCATCTAAACGAAATGATAAAAATTACTAAATTTTTAACAACTTATTTATCATGACCGTAAACATAATAATTGGAATTTATATATTATATTTTTAATTATATCCACACACAATCAATCATTGAACTTCATTTATAAATAGGTTGGCAACATGAAATATGTGAATTTTCTATTATTTTAGATGATTGAGCATATCGGAGTTTAAAATTTTTTAAAAGTCCATTTAGATTATTAGCATATTCTTATCTAAATGATCATTTGTTCAATTCACATTATCATGAATAATAATCCACATTTTTAATATGATAAAAGCACGTAAAAAACACTTCTGCATAGTTATTATCATATATTTTAACAATATTTACCTTAAATTCCTCCCAATAGAACTCTTTTGTGGTAGTAGGCACTGAGCTCCGTGTTGTATCTTCCTTGGCTAGCCTCTCCTAAAATATCTTTGTAATTTTATTTGAAGTCTTGTTACTTGTTGAAAACTTGTTAAATTCAATAAATGAACAATGCAACTGTTAAAGTTTAACATTATAAAAAGCAATATCTAGAAGTGTTAAAATAATTAATTTTCTTCATACATGTTATCTCTATCAACTGTGGAAATATTGTAATTATTTCCCCTTTATGTACTATCGCATGTATGTGATGACCTGGTTGGTGCTGATCTTATTGAAGACTCTAGCTCAGTTTGTGGTATAAATAATGGTGTGCCCACTTCCAAGTTAGGGGGTGTACCAAGAGTTGGTGGGGAAGTCGATGTAGCAGCATCTGCATATGATGGTACATTTTCCCCACGACCAGTAGAATACACTATTCTACTTGTGGAATGGCCACCTCTCATATCTGCGATGTCTATATCATAATAATATGAAACATTAACAATTTAAATATCTTAAACTTAACAACTTTAATAACCCTTATAATAAGGCACTAGTTTCACATTGATAGAGATCCAAACAACATAAAGCAATTAAAATATATATACAATCACAAATTATATAAGTACTTTAAAAGTAATATAGCTAGCTTAAGGCATTCAATTTTCAATAAAGACCATTAATTATCATCGTTGTCATCATATAATCCTTCATATTCTTCATCTGATTCTACTAGATGTTTTGCCTCATCATTTTCTTCAAGTTCTACATCATCAATCTCTATAAAAGAACAATTTTGATCAAATAATGAATGAGGCTCTTCGTTTGCATCAACATCAATTTGATGCTCTTTTATGACATCCTCTTGAAATGTTGCTCCATTTGATAACAACGTTGTAGATGACTCAAGCACTTCCACAACACCCTAGCTTTTATCTTACAAACAGCCCACCAATTGGACATGCTCTTCCTTGTGCTACGATAAGATGCATAGCACACTTGCATCGCTTGCGCCGAATAAATGGTTCATATCTACTGAAACTTCGTGTATGGTTCACATCAACAAGCTTATAAGAGTTCTTGTACCCAACTATGGTGTTGGATCAAACTAATGAAAATTAAATAGTGCTACTCTCTTGATTGGTATTGCAGGGTATTCCAATTGTAGAACTTCTATTAATTAACCATAAAATTCCAATTCAGTTGCACTACAATTTGAACCCTTTATGCACACTCTACTATTCATGGTTGCTTTATATGATCCATGCCCCAAAGTGTGAAACTTGTATCCATTCATATAATACCTAAGAAATGTTCTAATGCCTCTTAAAGGTCCTTTTGCTAAGTCCTTTATGAATTGGTTGGAGATATTTGATTTCGGATCATGAACCAACAAAATTTATAAGACGTTGTAAGAATGTGCTTATTGAGAAAATATGTGTATATATATATATATATATATATACACTATATTTATTTGAGGAAGGATACTCACATATGCCTCAAACAAAGTTGCAAAGTCTTTATCAAGCTTAGCATCTTCAATGTTTAGTTGCTCTTCCTTTAATGTAGCCATATAAAGTCTATGACAAATGTAGATACATTTAAGCAAGTTAGAAAATAGTTGTGCACATATTTTTAGTTTTCACTCACATATACCAAAAATTCAATATACTTACTCAATTTAGGGCTTTACTTCTTCACAATTCAATAAATATATATGCGGGTTCCATGATATTCTTCTGCATTAAGATATCAAAATTTTTCCTTACCAAATGCTCGACCGGGATGTTTAAAAACATAAAGCAACCCCTCATGTTCTTGATTTTCATCTCTAAATATTTGTGCATTTCATGGCACTTTTGGATGTCTCGTATTCACATATGGCTTAAAATAGTGCGCATAAAATAAAGATGTCTCCTCTACCAAATATGCATTGCATATTGAGCCTTTAACCTTTACTTTATTACGAACATTATTTTTCAACCTTTGAAGGTACCTATAAAAACCCCTTATAATTAATCATTTCAATTATGTCATTTCAATTTTTGTAGTCATTTCAAATTCAACTATATTATTTTTATAACTAACCTCTCAAATGGAAACATCCACCAGTATTGTATTGGACCTGCTAGCCTTGCTTCAAAAGGCAAATGAATTGGGAGATGCTCCACGGAATCAAAAACACTTGGAGGAAATATACGCTCAAGCCTACAAATAATAACAAGAATCGCTTGCATTTCTTCCTCTGTTATTACTGTAGATGTAAGATCTTTAAAAAAAATACTCAGCTCTATTAAAGGTGACCACATATCCTCTGGCAAAAGTTCATGAAATGCTATTGGAATCAACCTTTGCATAAACACATGGCAATCATGACTTTTCATGCCATATAGCTTGATCTTATTCATATCAACACATCTTGCCATTTTGGACACATACCCATCAGGAAATCAAAGTTCTTTCAACCATTCACATAAAAAAAATTCCCTTAACTTATCCAAAGTATAGGAAGCTTAGGGATATTTACCTGTCCTCTCATTTTTGTGCAACTCTACTCGTCAACAAAACTCCTTTAAGTCTTCTCTAGATTTGGCATTGTCCTTTGTTTTTCCTTCAACATTCATGATAGTGTTGAAAACATTATCAAAGATAATTTTTTTCAATGTGCATGACATCTAAATTATGTCAAACTAGGTTTGTCCTCCAATAAGGCAAATCCCAAAATATGCTTCTTTTCTTCCTTCCACATCCACAATTCTTAGAAATATGAGCATTATACGACTCAGCATCGATTTATGTCACTTTCTTCAGCCCTAACTACTCGATTTCCTCAAGTATCTCTGAACCTGATCGAATAGGTGGTGAAACTTTGGCCACAGTCTTACCCTTCAAAAAAGACTTTCTATTCTTTCAAAATTGATGGTCTAGAGGTAAGAATTTAGGTGGTTATCAAACCATGATGTCTTGCCACCTTTAATCAATGTGAATGCATCAAAAGATTCCATGCAATATGGACAAGCTAGCTTCTCAACAGTACTCTATCTTGATAACATTGAATAAGCAGGGAAATCACTTATCATCCACATCAGAGCTGCCCTCATTTTAAAATTTTGCTTCGTAGAGATGTCATAGGTTTCCACACCTAGAGCTTGTAGGTATACATTCAATTTCCCCTTTGGATTTTTTGGCCCTTGCACAATTATAGATAAGAACATATACTCATCTTTCATGCACATCCATGGGGGCAAATTATATGGTGTTACTATAACGGGCCATGAAGAGTATTGCTGGCCAGATTGACCAAAATAGATTAAATCCATCAGTGTAAAGACCAAGCCTCACATTTTGATTATCAAATGCAAAATCAGGATGCGTTTGATTGAAATGTTTCCATGCTTCATAGTCTGAATAATGACATATAACACCTTTTTATCAAATGCAAAATCAGGATGCGTTTAATTGAAATGTTTTCATTCTTCATAGTCCGAATAATGACATATAACACCTTTTTCATGCACATGCTCAGCATGCCATCTCATATCTTTAGCTGTAGCAGTGGATGCATACAATCTCTGTAATCGAGGACTCAATGGAAAGTAGTACATTTTCTTATAAGGAACGTTTCTTTTATCCTTATAAGATCCAGATATTGGCCTCTTGAATCGAGGATGGTCACAGATCTTACAACTTGTTAGCTCAGAATCTTCAACCCCAATATATCATGCAACCATTATTACAATAGTGAATCTTTTGAACTGGCAAGCCCAAACCTTGAATTAACTTTTTAGTACTATAGAATCTATCAACCATCACATTATCTGAAGGTAGCAACTCACACATCAATTTACAAATTTCATCATAGGCACATTTGGATAAATGGTGTTCAGATTTAATGTTCAACAATCTAGCAACAGCAGATAATTGCGAATGATTTCTATTTCCAAGCCAAATCTCCTTATCAGCTGCTTTTAACATTTCAACTAATTTCTTAGCCTGTGGGTTTGGTTCCTCTTCCATGGCATGAGGATAAAATGAAGGGCTACCATCATTCATCTTTGGATAAAAGGATGGGCCACCAACATCCAAATGAGGAATAAAGGAAGGGCCACAGGAATACATATTAGGATTAAAGGAAGGGTCACCAGCATTCATTACCATTGTATGGTAAGCAGAATATGGTTGACCATATTCCAATCCCAAAGCTACATCTTCATTACAATTGACATCACTAGTGACATTATCTGTCACAATAGGTTCACCATGTTTATACCAATTATAATAGCCCCAGACGAATCCATACTTTGCTAGATGATATCTCACAGTATCCACATCTTGAAAAGTATGATTTTGACATTTACGATGATCACATGGACACCTAATCCTATTTCTATCCATTAACTCTGGATGACTAAGTGCAAAATTAATAAATTCACTAATTCCAGCTTCAAACTCTATAGTCAAACATCCATTTCTCATCCGATTATTAATCCACATGCGATTTGGACGCATTTTAATGAACTTTTATAAATACGCCTACAATAAGATTATATATATGAATCTAGTGAAATATTATAAACATATTATTAAGAAATTTGTCACCAGCACAAAATGAAGGAAAAAAATACTTCCAATATATCCCCCAAACACCCTACTACAAATTTTTTCTGCAATAAAATGCACTTCTAATGCCACATTCACCATATTCACAACATCGTCGTATCAAACAATAGTCAATAAATTATCTAATACTGAAAAGAAAAAAATATAATAAATAAAAAAACACATCAAAAGATAGCACAAATAACAGATAATTAATTGAGACAAAAAGATAGTACATGGAAAGGTATGGATGAAGGAATTTCAACATGTTTTATTTTCGTATAATTCAAACTCTTATTTGTGTATTTTTTGTCCTTATGTAATGAGTTAAATTTCTTTAAATAAAATTATAAGATAAATAAGAGTTGTTCTTTAATATATAATTAAATAAGGTGGGTTTTTATAGCGTTAAAAAGAATAGCATAACTAAAAAAATTTAAATAATAAATTAAAAATCTTTTATGTACTCTGTTTGGTTGCCAAAATCATGGCTATTACTTTTATCAATTTATTGGACATGGATTCATCACTGCCATATTGGCTATTAAGCACTATCCTTTATCAATATATAAAGTTTAAACACTGATATTCAAACCAGTGAAGTAATTCCAATAATGTTAATATAAATAAATTTTAATTATCTACAAATGAAAAGTTTCATTCATCTCATATTTGCATGAATTGATAAGTATGAATTGTAAACTTTAAACATATGGCTCATGTACTTTTTAATTTATAACTTCTTTGTTTTATATATGATAATTATTTATAATTTAATTGTAATTATTAATTATTAGTTTAGTAATTACAATTGCATAAATATTATGACTTGTGTTGTTAACAGCACAGGACAAAATTATACAGTTGCATATAATTATATAACTTAGCTAAGAGCATGGATGGAATCCAAATATTTGCGAGATCCGGAGGAAATTTTTGTATATCAATTCCCATTGTAGTACTATCTTTTTCCCTCAATTACTAAAAATCCACATTTCCTCGACGGCTTTTACTGGAAAAAATTGTAAGTGTAATGGTACATTATTTCAGCATTAAACTCAAACACATTCAAAGGTAATTCAGCACAAACTAGATGCTGAACCAATAAAAGTTCACAGCACACTCAATACAGACCTTAAGAAAGCAACCCCTATTTTTATCCTTGGAATAGGATTTCTCAGTGTGAAAAATTGGATGCCAATTGGAGCAGAGGGGACTGTAATTTTACAAAAAAAAAAACTCAAGTAAGCTAAATAATTTAGCAAAAAAAACAACAAAAAAAGGTTAAGAACGACTTACATGTAATGAACAGAATTAAGAAGACAAAGGAATGTAAATGTCTCCTTCAAAGTGACATAAGCCCTCTGACTGTGCGTGAAGAACTGAGAATGACGATCTTCAGCCTTGTGGATAAGGAAGAGTGACATGGAAAAAGGACGCTGGAAGTCACAATACACAGGCGCACGCTAATTTCTCATACTGGTAGGGCTTGCGGGTTAGCGGTACGTAGCAGAGGAAGGGGTGACCACAGATATTGGTTGAGGGTGAGGAAGGTTGAGGCTGACCTACAATTTGGGTTTAGGGTGAGGAAGGTTGAGCTGCGATTTGGGTTGAGGGTGAGGAAGTTTGAGCTGCTATGGCAGTTGTGGGTGAGGAAGGGTAAAGGCGAGGTGCGATGGCGATTTTCGGTGAGGAAGCTAGCCAAGGTCACGGTGGATTGATGGGTGCATAGGCAAAGAAGACAGGCTGAGCAGTAGAGAAGAACATTTTGCAGAGAGGAATATGGTTGATGTGCGATTGAAATTGGAAGAGATAGCTAGGTTTATACTTAGACGAAAATTGTAGATGACTTTGCTAACCCAAAACTACGTAGTTTTGTTAAAAACTACATAGTTTTATGGTTATGTTTATTTAGTACCGAATAGTTATATTTATTTATAGTATTAAATTTATATTTTTTAATAAAATAATTTAAATTAATTTGCACATTATAATTTAATACTTTATTTATTTAATAGTAATTTGCTTCATTCATTAAATTTGTTGACTTAGCTAACCCAAAACTAAGTAATATTGTACGTCGTTTTGTTTATTTAGTAGTTAATAGTTATATTTATTTATAGCATTAAATTTATATTTTTTATGATAACATAATTTAAATTAAATTATTTTTTATAATTTAATGCTTTATTTATTTAATAGTAATTTTATTCATTCATTAAATTTAGTGACGTAACTTAGTAATTTAATAGCGTAACTTATAAATTATTTTTTATAATTTTATTTATTTAATAGTAATTTAATGTTTTGTTAAAAACAACGTAGTTTTGTGGTTATATTTATTTAGTAGTTAATCATGATACAAATTTCTAGTATTAGATTTATATTTTTTTATAAAATAATTTATACTAAATAAAAGTATTACAATTTAATACTTAAATTATTTAAAAGTAATTTTATTCATTCAGTAATTTAATTAATGTTAAATTTATAATATACATTAATAATAAATTGTTTCAATAAATTAAGATTACATATATAGTTTTAACTTCATATCAATTATAATAGATATAACTTAAGATCAATATTAATAGATTTGAAATCCGTCACTAAATTTTCAATATATTTTTTTTTTTGAAAATTTAAGCTATTACATTTAAAAAATAAATGAATTGAATATAGGCCTATCCAATGTTGTAAAAATATTAAAATCAAATTAATATATTATTAAAATAACTATATTTTAAAAAAAGAAAAATGTGGCCTATCAAATGTTGTATAATAAATTCAATATAAAATACTTTTAAATTGAATTAAGAAAAGTGTCATAATTGCAAAAAAAAGGTAATTATAAAAATTTGAGAAAAATAATATTAATATGTAAACTATAATATTTTTAAATGTAAATTGAATTAAATGAACAATTTATCAAACATTTATTAAATTAAATCTCGACAATTTAAAAAAGAATATAAATAGCTTAAAATTGGGAAAAAAATATTGAAAACTAAATTCCTCGCTAAATTTTCAATTTTTTTTAGAATTTAAGCTATTAAATTTAAAAAATAAATGAATTGAATATTGGCCTATCCAATGTTGTAAAAATATTAAAATCAAATTAATATATTATTGAAATAATAATATTTTATAAAAGAAAAATATGGCCTATCAAATGTTGTATAATAAATTCAACATAAGATACTTTTAAATTTAATTAAGAAAAGTTTCATTAATTGCAAAAAAATAGGTAATTATAAAAATTTGAGAAAAATAATATTAATATGTAAACTAGAATATTTTTAAATGTAAAATAAAATAAATGAATAATTTATCATACTTTTATTGAATTAAGGCTCGACAATTTAAAAAAGAATATAAATAGCTTAAAATTTGGCAAAAAAATATATTGAAAACTTAAATCCGTCGCTAAATTAGCGACGGATTTCATTAGCGACGGATTTTGAAATCCGTCGCTAAAATTTTCAATAATTTGAGAAGTTAAGCTATTAAATTTAAAAAATACATGAATTGAATATTGACCTATCCAATGTTGTAAAAATATTAAAATCAAATTAATATATTATTGAAATAACAATATTTTAAAAAAGAAAAATGTGGCCTATCGAATGTTGTATAATAAATTCAATATAAGATACTTTTAAATTTAATTAAGAAAAGTTTCATTAATTGAAAAAAAATAGGTAATTACAAAAATTTGAGAAAAATAATATTAGTATGTAAACTATAATATTTTTAAAAGTAAAATAAATTAAATGAACAATTTATCATACTTTTATTGAATTAAAGTTCGAAAATTTAAAAAAGAATATAAATAGCTTAAAATTTGGCAAAAAAAGTATTGAAAACTTAGTGACAAATTTCAAAATCCATTGCTAAATTAGCGACGGAATGCCAAAATCTGTCGCTAAATTTTCTTTTTTTTTTTGAGAATTTAAGCTATTAAATTAAAAAAATAAATGAATTGAATATTGGCCTATCTAATGTTGTAAAATATTAAAATCAAATTAATATATTATTAAAATAAAAATATTTTTAATATGAAAAATGCCGCCTATCAAATGTTATATAATAAATTCAATATAAAATACTTTTAAATTGAATTACGAAAAGTTTCATTAATTGCAAAAAAAAAAGGTAATTACACAAATTTGAGAAAAATAAAATTAATATGTAAACTATAATATTTTAAAAAGTAAAATGAATTAAATGAACAATTCATCATACTTTTATTGACTTAAAACTCAAAAATTTAAAAAGAATATAACTAGCTTAAAATTTGGCAAAACAAAATATTGAAAACTTAGCGACAGGTTTCAAAATCTATCGCTAAATTAGCGACGGAATGCCAAATTTCGTTGCTAATTAGCAACGAATTTTGAAATCTGTTGCTAAATTTTAAAATTTTTTTTTAGAATTTATGCTATTTTGAAAATTTCAATTTTTTTAAAACTTAGCGATGGAATTTAGTTTCCATCGCTACTTTAGTGACGGATTACTATTTTCGTCGCTAAATTAGCGACAAATTTTTCTTTTTTGTCTCTATTTTAGCGACGGAATCTATTCTGTTGCTATTTTTGCTACGAAATTACATTTTCGTCCCTAGCTAGCAACGAAATGACTTTTTCGTCGCTAAATAGCGACAGAATTTAATTTCGTTGCTAAATTGCTATTTTCTTGTAGTAAGTCATTTCAAAAGGCTTAAGAAGCTCATAGAGTCCATCAATCCCAACAAGTTCACGCCTCCACCAATGTAATGAAAAAGGGGATATCTTTCCTAAACTTTTACTTTTATTTTTATTTTTAAAATTTTGTTTTGTGCATGTTGTTTTAAGTGTTCTTCATTATAAAGGGAAAGGGATGATGCATTTCATTTTATTATTATCTTTCTTGCATATAGTTATTAGGATGCATATCATGCATAACACTTGAGAGTTTGTAACATATTCTTCAATAGAATTTAATTCATTGAATTTAGCTTTCTTGAAAAGATGTGATAATCTTCATTTAATGTGAGTTTGGACTTTTAAGATTAGGGTAATAACTTGTGGTTAGGGACTTCTTAATCTTTAATGAATTTAATGCTTACTTCTAAATTGAGTGATTGAACTTCGATTCTTAATTTTTGAGAAAGGTGTTTGTAAGTAGAGATTTAAAATTTAACTCTTGAAGTTAGTCAATGCTTGTGTATTTTGGTGATTAAATAAAAAAATAAAATAAAAAGCGAGATAGAGCATAAAATACACTCATTTTAAAGGAGCTAAAAATGCAAAAGTTAAAATCTTTATATGCTCCTTCTACTCTAATGCTTTCAAATGAGAGTATGAGTATCCAAAGGACCCTTTATGAGGTATCCACACTGAGTAGTGCAGGAAAGGTGGGGGATACTGCAATTGGGAAAACCTTTATAAACTATAATCGATAAAGTGCTTAAAAAGTGCCTTGTGCATGAGAAATGTTGGCTAGTCAAGTGTTGGTTTAATTTTTATTTGCTTCCATCTTTTTTTTATCTTAATTCTCCATTTTCATGAATTCAATTGGGAAGTTTGCTCTTCACATGGTAATTTCATATGTCTTTGACCTCGAGTGATTATTTTAATTTTTAAGTTGTTAAGCTTTATATTGAGTGAAGATTGTCATAGCTAGTCAAGTTAAAGCTAAGCAATTAGTTGCATTCTTTTTAAGAATGGGGTGTTCTCATGTTTTGCTTGAGGACAAGAAAAAGCTCAAGTGTGGGAAAGTTGATAAGTGCGAAAAATAGTGAATTTTAAGCACTAAATTGTTATATTTTTATATTTTAAAGTGTTTATTTTATTCTTGAATGTTGGTATTTTACTTAAATTCCATGAAAAGTAGGTTTTTAAAGTTTTTTATAATTTTTGTTGATTTTTGGTTTATTTTTAGTTAAATTTTGGTGTTTTGGTGTTCATTGGTTAGGTTTGCCCAAGTTTGCATTATGCAAGTGGAAATTATACTAGAACATGAAGAGGAAAGCTCAAAATCTCTATGAATTGAAGATGTAGAGGCATGCACAACCGTGCACATGGGAATGCACGGCCAATCCTGAGCCTAAAAATTTCACTTTGCATAACAGACAGTGATGCACAGTCGTGCATTGAAATTTGCATAGCCATGCACCAAATGCATAGCCAATCCTAGTTTGATGATTCCTGAGATAGCAGAAATGCATAGCTGTGTGCACGACCATTCCTAGTTCGATGATTTTTGGAGCAACAATGATGCACAATTGTGCATATGGAAGTGCACAGTCATGCACTTCTACATAAATCAATTTTGGAAACTATTTTTAGGGCTTATTTGAGAACTTATATAAATAACCTTTGTTTTTCCTCTTTTATAATGGTTGGCTGGTCTGAATTTCAGTTAGTCAATTTTATCTTTTGCTATAGAACAAATTTATTTTTCATTTTTTGCTTTGGATTATTACTCAAGCATTATCAAGGCTAGAAGATTGAGGAACATTTTGCAATCACTTTCTAGAGAGGTGGGTTTCGTCTTCTTTATTCTTGGTACTTAAATTAATATTATATGACGGTTGTGTTTGCATTATTAAATTCTTCTGCTTCTCTTTTCTTTTTAATTACTATAAGTAGCTAAATTAATAGCTGGGGTTTTTAGACCCGACTCAAGAATGAATTTAATAGGTTAGATTCCTTATCACTAAACATATTAACCATGATTATTATTGAACCTAGTGCTTTCCTAGGCTTGATCACCCTAGGAATTGATTTAGATAATAGGGTGAGATCGAGAGAAGATCCTTATTGGGAACAAAATAATAATTTGTTAATTAATCAAAATAGGTTGAGAAACGGTTTGGTTAGTTAATATCCTTTGTATGGCTTACTTAATTATCAAAAATAATTAATTATCCTAGGAGTGAGAGCTAATCACTTGGATAGTTATTATGGTTGGTAGAATTATATGAGTACTCGAGAGATACTTTCATATGTCTAAAGATGCCTAGAGAATGGAATAAATTCATAAGTGATAGGGAAATTAACATGATCTTTAGCTAAAATTGAGCCGAGGATAAAACCCTAACCTTTACTATATTGATAAATTTTCTGTTAGTTAACGTTTATTTTATAGCTCTATTTAAATTTCTAGTTAAATTAATTTCATTTTTCTTTTTAGTGACATCTTTCTTCAGTTTTCTAGACAAATAAATACAAAAATGTAATCCAATACTTAACATCTACTCTTTGTGGGATCGATAATCTTTTACTACTTGGACAACTCTGTGCGCTTGAATATCACACCCACCAAAATCCAAGCAAATGGATACCCAAATAAGCATGCTTTAACTGAAATAGGATTGATAGATGAGGTATCTATGCTTTTATAAAGAGTTAGGTGGGAAAATTTATGCTAAGGGCATATCCTACGCATTTGAGGCCAACATGTGAGTTTTTATCATCTTTTTTATTTTAGTGATAGCACTATGTTCATTTCATTTTGGCTAAGGAATCAAGACTTTAAATTAGGATTGTTTGAAATGAATAATGTCTTTGAATTCCCTCAAAATCAATAGGGCAACTTTATATTTGATAAAGATGATTTTTAGAAAGAGCTAATGTGGGATATGCATGCAACTTATGAGGCTAGAACTTATAGAGAGTCTAAAATGCATTCGCATGCTTTGAAGTATGTGCACCGTCTAATGGCATATAATTTTTTAGAGAAAAAAAGCAGATTCAGTCATTCTGAATATCGAGTTATCAATCCTCTATTGTATGGTAAATAATAGAAAATTTGATATATGTCATGCCATTACCCTAAAGCTTAGGGATGTTGATCAAAAGTTCAATGCCGCTATCAAAATTTGAGGACTTGTAATGGCATTTGCATACTATATGGGGTTTGATATAAAGTACATACCCTTTGAGAGAGTTCATGGGAGAGAGACCATAGACACACTAATGATGCAAACAATAGGCATTATAAAGAGCACTCACAATGAGTACTAACTTACTAGACTCCCCGATGAACAAGTCCCTCAACCACAAGCCCCGGAAGAGGAGCAAGAGGAAAAAGAAGATGAGGTGGATGACATGATGGTAAGAATGGACAATTTAGAGTTGCAAATGGGAGTCTTCGATGCCAAAATTGAAGAGTTTACAAGGAGTGTAAATATAATGCATCAAGATCTTAAAGCATTTTTCACGTATCAAAGCTTCATGCCTCCGCCATCCTCACCATCGCAAGACAATGCCCCACCACAAAATTGATGTGTTTTTCAGTTTATTTTTATTGTTTCTTTTATTTTTAAATGTTTGAAAATTATGTTAAATTGGTTTGTAAGTTTGAATAACTTTAATTTTTGTGGATGTGTAGATGTTTAGTTGTGACAATGTAATCTCCTTGTATGTTTTATGAACAATTATGATGCAAAATTATATTGTGTATAAGTGTTGATGTTTTAGGTGCTTTGAGATCAATTAATTGTGACTTGCATACTTATTTGTATGAAAATGCATTTTGTAAAATTACAAATTGCAGGTATGCACGGCTGTGCAAGTTAGATGGACAGTCGTGCACTCAATCATTTTAGTAGGCATAAGCATAGGTATAGTCATACACTTATGAGCGCACAGTCGTGCGCCTAGTAACCTAGCAAACATAGAAGCGGGCACAGTCGTGCACCTAGCCACTTCGCTACACACTTCACAGGTATGGGTGTGCACTCACGAGTGCACAATCGTGCATGCTCACAGCTTTTCAACACATAAGAATGTAGCCATGCACTTTGGAGCGCATATCCGTGAATATACGAGAAACTACAAACTCAAATTCGTTCATTATCAGGCTTACCAACATTGAGGACAACATTGAATTTAAGTGTGGGTGGTGAATTGTAATTTTAAGAAAATTTTTAATTTTCCTTTGAATTTTATTGTATTTTCAATTTTAATTTTCCATTTTATTTAATTTCCTTTTCTTTTTAGGATTTGAATTAAGTTTCCTTTTTAATATTTTTTAGTTAATTTTACTTTTCCTTTTTTATTAGGGTTTATTTGATTTTTATTTAGGAATTTAGTAAGTCGATATTCAATTAGGAGTAGGATTTTGAATTAATTTTCTTTCCTTTTTGCAATTTTTAATTTTCTTCTCCTTCCAAAATAAGTAGAAAAAATTTAGGTTCTATTTTTCTTTGTGTGTAAGGATTGCTATATATATATATATATTCAAGCATGTTGTTCATAAATTAGTCACTCTTAGATTTTGAGAAATCCTAGCTAATTGAAATTCTTTTTCAACCAACTCTGTGCTAATAATATTTGATTCTTATTTTTGCTTCAAAATGTCATAAGAAAAGCACAATCAAGCAAGGCAATAATGAAAAAAGAGAATGAGGTGCGTGTTCTAATTAGAGAATATGGTGCTCTTTTTTCTATTCATTCGCACGAGGAGGATAAGAAATTTTGTGCTCTTTTGAAGCAAATTTTATTTTGCCTAAATTCTTTGATGATGACGTGTTGTATGACATAGGGGATGATGAGAACATGTACATTTTGTGTCACCAATTAGGGTGGACCAAGTTCTTTAAAATGAAGTATGAAACTTTTTATGAACTCACATTTGAATTTTACACAACTTTTAAATTTGTGAATGATGAAAAGCATATGTGCTCGTGTAGACTTTTTGGGAAAGAGTTTCATATGGATTATGATCTTATGTCCTATATTTTTGGGTTTCCTATAGGAGGACTTACACAACCTCCAAGAGAATTTGACATGCTTTCTTTTTTAAGAAGAATCACTGAGGATAGTAGTTTTAGTGAGAGAGATGATGGTTAGTGGTTTAATTAAAGATCATGCTTATTTATTAATGCACAAATTTATAGCACACAATGTCTTTGGGCAACAGGATAGTACCAGGGTTTCAAAAGAAGAACTTTTTATTTCTACTTCTTAATTGAGTGATTGAACTTGGAGTCTTGATTTCTAAGAAAGGTGTTTATAAGTGGAGATTTAAAATTCAACTCTTGAAGTTAGTAAAGCCTTGTGTATTTCAATTTATATAAAAAGAAAAAGAAAATAAAAGTAATATGGAGCGTAAAACTCACTCTTTTAAAGGAGCTAAAAGTTTGAAATTTCAAATCTGTATATGCTCATTCTACTCTAATGCTCTTAAATAGAGTATAAGTATCCAAAGTACCCTTTGTGAGGTATCCACAAGGAGTAATGTGGGAAAGGTGGGGGATACTGCAATTAGGAAGACTCTTATGAAATAAAATAAAGTTTAAAAGTGTGTTATGCATAAGAACTTTAGATTAGCCAAGTTTTAAATTAATCTCTATTTGCTTCCATCTTTCTTTTTATTTCAATTTTTTATTTTGATGAATTCAATTGAGAAGTTTGCTCTTCACATAGTAATTTGGCATGTCTTTGACCTCGAGTTATTCTCTAAATTTTTAGGTTTTTAAGCTTTATATTAGTGAAGATTGTCATAGCTAGTTAAGTTAAAGCTAAGCAATGAATTGAGCTCTTCTTATGAATAGGGTGGGTTTTCATATTTTGCTTGAGGACAAGCAAAAGGTTTAGTGTGGGGGAGTTTATAAGTGCAAAAAATAGTATATTTTAACCACTAATTAGTTGAGTTTCAAGTCTCTAAGTGTCTAGAATAGCGTCGAATATTGGCATTATTCACTTAAATTTTATAGGAATTAGGTTTTTTAGAGATTTCATAATTTTTTTTAAGTTTTGATTGTAGTTTAATTTTGATGCTTTTATGTTGTTTGGCTAGGTGTGCTCAAGTTTGGATCAATGCAAGTGGAGTCTAAGTGAGAAATTGAAGAGAAAAACTCAAAATCTCCATTAAATCAAGATGTAGAGGCAAGCACAGTCGTGCACAAGGGTGTGCACGACCATACTTGAGCCTAAAAAGTCCACTTTGCAAGATTGAGCAAATTCACAGTCATGCATAAGGGTGTGCATGGCTATACCTAGTCTAGAGAAGTTCTGAACCTGCAGGCTGTAAATGCACAGTTGTGCATCTGCTCAATCTTGCAAAGTGGACTTTTTAGGCTTAGGTATGGCCATGCACACCCTTGTGCACAGTTGTACATGCATATACATATTGATTCCATAGAGATTTTGAGCTTTTCTCTTCAAAGTTCTCATTTAGACTTTACTTGCATTGATCCAAACTTGAGCACACCTAGCCAAACAACATAAAAGCATCAAAATCAAAATAAAAACAATCAAAATTCAAAAAAAAAATTTAAGAATCTCTAAAACCCAAGTCCTATAGAATTTTTAAGTGAATAATAGCAATATTCAATGTTATCCTAGACACTTAGACACCTAAAACTCAACTAAATAGTGCTCAAAATCTACTATTTTTCACAATTATCACTAACTCTATCTGTTCATCTTCAGGTGGACGGTTTCTCACGCTGACCAATTTAGACTGCCATCTTGCAATATAGTCAGAATGATTTACCCGACTTTTGTTTAGTGGTTTTAAGATAAAAAAAAACTAGGCCCTCGGTCCCTCTTTTAGTGACGTGAAAAAGAAACAAACAATCTGTGACTCAGTTAGTTTGGTTACAGCCATGAAGGTGGCATACTATCTCAAGTGGACTCTTGGATCCTTCGTACCATCAAACTTGGCAAAGATTTGAAATTTAAAGTCATCCAAAAGTGGTCCATCCTTGAACAGAGCTAAATCGATAAAGCTTTTTGACCCGTGAGACCCTTTGTCTTTAAAAGTAAATTCTAAAGGAGCCATCTTATTGGCCAAAAGTTCACCTCCATTATCAATTCAAGCTTGGTCATATTAGCTATTTTAGTAGTTGGTTGCTATGGTGCATTTCTAAAAAGCACGATAGTATTCATCATCATCATCATCATCATCAGCTCATACAGGAGTGTGGAAAATACCCTTTCCCTTATCCATCTTTGGATTGATAGAACTTAAAGCTTCATTTAACATATTAGTAATGTGATTCCACCTCAAGTGTTTTTAGCTTGAGCATTGGTGACTTTAATTTGGGCTTAGAGGATATCAACCATAGTACTACTAGCAAGCAGTTTTTGAATCCCCTCTCTTAGTCTATCCATAAATTATTAACATAAAGTGTCGTCTTGATCACTTATATTAGAACTGGAGTTGATATTGTGGACTAGTCTGCATTAAGGATTATGTAGAGCTATGTTTTTGCACATTAGTAAGATAGAATAAACACAAAATGAATCATGTATGCATGGTGTGTGCCTGCAAAAGAACAGGCAAGCATGTATTAATGGTGTGCTCATGCATAGTCTTATTATGATGATGCAAGGCGGCGGCAAAAGAACATGGTTTGTATATGCTATCTACATATATGTTATGTATGCATGTTTGAGTAGAATAAGACTAGTTAGCATTTTATGCATAGGAAACAAACCACTCATAGGCAAGCTCTCCCTCCAACCTTAGTAGTGCACATGTGATGTCTTATGCAATATGCAATGGTGAAGGGCTCCATATAATTGAGTATAATGTAATAAGAAATAGCTATTTTTGAATTGATATTTCTAATTAGAGATCCTCAATAGAGTCGCCACTGTGAGTGACCGAGAATTTTTATTCATTGTTTTTTATTCGGGACTTGATCCATTTCGCTTTTAGAGCAGAGACATTGTTTAGTCTCACGAGGATAGGAGACATTTTTATGTTTATAGAATTGCCACCTGATTTCAAATCTGGAAAATGTAAGGGACGACATCGGGTCACTCAACGAGTGTCCTCAATAGAGGTTCAGGGTTCAAAAAATTGCATATACTTTTTAACTATTTCTCATTTTATAATACTCAATATATAGCTACCGTAGCACCCTACTTTTGGAATGACAGTTTATATGTACACATTCACACATTACAACATTCAATAACGAAAGCAAAGAAATTACAATTATTTACATTGCTTTCTTAGTAAAATACATTTGAAAGAAAAAAGTGCAGAGTTGTAAAGCTAGCCCTAGATCTAAAATACACCAATAAAATAAAGGTTAGCACAAGTACATGCATTCATTCATCCACTCAAACAGGTAGCAAATAGAAAGTATGTCATGAAAGTAATAAAATAAGAAGATGACATAAAGCAATGACATTTATTATAAGATGATAGTACTTACTAGCAACCTAAAATATAAAGTAATATTCGATGATTGAAGTAAGAAATGAACAACGAAAGCGTCATTGGACCAAGTTATAGTTGAAAATGAGATTTATTGATAAAGAAAATGCATTTTTAAATGCAAAATGATAAAAATGCATTTTTGAATGCGAATATAAAAATACATTTTGAATGCAAATGATGAAAATGCATGCTCTAGATGCAGATTTGACCATTTTTAGATTTTGATGTTCAAATAATGATAAAAATGTGATTTTCAATGCAGAAGAGTCTAAAAATGTGCGGAAATGCATGAAAGGATGTCTTGAAGAAAATAATGCTAATTAATGATTTTAAATGTGAGATTTTCATATTTTGATAAAGAAGTACTTTTTACACAACAGATATACTGAAAGTGACAGATATGATTGCAGAATGAAATTTTTGTGTCAAAGTGATGACTTTTATTGCAAAATGTGCAAATTTTGATGAACATGTTGGCCTTAAAGCAAAAATGATGAAAATTATATCAGAACTTGCATATTTATCATATGAACATATTTTTTTTGTCTCATTTTAGTCAAAAATATATAGAAAATGCCATTTTGACAAGAAAAATATAGAGAATATAATTTTTCAAAAGAAAAACACATAGTTCATGTTCAAATTATGCAGAAATGATGATGAAAACAATTTTAATAAGAACGACATAGAATACGCATAGAATGTCAAAAATGCAAATTTTGTGATTGAAATGAATTCATTTTAATATATCCGCATATTCAACATAGAGAAAATGCAAGAAATATGACAAAATGCAATTAGATAAGAAAATGCAAACAAATAGCACACAATATTTCCAGTCTCATCACACAAACATAGAAATTCTAGCTACTGGCTGTGTTAAAATTAAAAGAAGAAGAATTGGAGTAAAAGAGAAGAAAAAGCAAAATGCAGAAAATAAATGTGCTAAAATGATTATTTTGGTCCTTAGAGAGTTAACTAAACTCGTTTACTTCAAGATTAGAAGCATTTGCTTCGAGATTTATAAGTTATTCTTGTCAAATTCATGTAGAAATCATGTATAATGCAGTAGTTATTACCTTTGAAACATGCTTTGAGTGTGATGAGACTCGATTTAGCGAGACAAGGTGAGACTAATAAAAAACTAAGCAAGAAATAGACTATATAGATAATGTTTCATTGTTGTAAGCACCCAATTTCAGGACGACTAAAGCATGGATGCGACAGAGGACCCGATAATGAAAATAGACTATGAAATTAGATTTATTGGATTTGATTTATTGGTTTAGAACTAAATTGTAAATTATTTTTAAAATTTATTGTAAATTTTATTTATTTAATTTATTTTTTTAATGAATTTTTAAAAAATATAAAAAAATTTAAAAGTAAAAAAAAGGTGGGGCCGAAGTTGGCCAAATAAATTTCAAGAAGAAGAGTGACCATATTTGGCCACTCTTCCCCAAATTTTTTTTCTTATTTCCAGTCGGAAATCTGTATTTCAAAATAGCTGTAACAACATTTTGAATTCACTTTAAGCTAGACATTACACAGTAGTTATAGCACAAGTTGCTTGATGCTCCACAGGACCTATAGCACCTTTCACACACTCTTTTGCTAAATGTTTCATAGGAACTACAACACATTTTCAAATCATAAGTTCACTAGACGTTCCACAAGAACTATAGTGCAATTAACTAGACATCCCATAGGGAATATAGTTACTTTTTTTAATTCATTTGACTAGACGTTCCACAGGAACTATAGTGCAGTTAACTAGACGTCCCACAGGGAATATAGTTAATTTCTTCAATTCTTCTCACTAGACGTCCCATAGGGACTATAGTGCAATCAGCTAGACACTACACAGTAGTGATAGCATCATGGCTAGATTTCCCTTAGGGAATATAGCTAATATCATCAAATCAACACTATATGACCGAGTATAGTGTATCTCAACACTATAAGACCAAGTATAGTGTACTTTCAAATCAGCACTATACGACCGAGTGTAGTGTATTTTCAAATCAGCACTATACGTCCGAGTGTAGTGTATTTTCAAATCAGCACTATATGACTGAGTATAGTGTATCATCAAACCAACACTATACAACCGAGTATAGTGTATCTCAACACTATATGACCGAGTGTAGTGTACTTTTCAAATCAACACTATACGACCGAGTATAGTGTACTTTCAAATCAACACTATATGACCAAGTATAGTGTACATTCCAAATCAACGCTATACGACTGAGTGTAGTGTCTTTACTAATCAATGCTATACGACCGAGTATAGTGTATCTCAACACTATACGACCGAGTATAGTGTATCTTAACACTACACGACCGAGTGTAGTGTACTTTCCAATTCAACACTATATGTCCGAGTATAGTGTATTTTCAACTCAAAATTTGTGAGCAATTATGGACTGCAGCATCAAAAGTGAGCAACGAAAGGTTGCAGCTAATTGCGATCAGTTATAGATTGCAGCATCAAAGCTTACATCATAGGACGATGAAAATAATGTCGCATGATTCAGTGTTATAGGCCAACGCTCTGTAACACGTCAGGTAAGTATCCTAACTCCTTACCTTTGAAATTGTGTGCTTATTTGCTTTGCCGTAATTCGTCAAGCAAACAACGGCAAAGGGGGGCAACTGTAAGCTCCCAATTTTGGGATAACTAGAATATGGATGCTAAAGAGGACTCTGATGATGAAAACTCGTCGCAAATAGGTCTCTAGTATTTGAATTTCGGATCCCAAGGCTTGATTGCATTTTTACGGACTGAATTGAAAATTTTTCTTTTTCTTCAGGAGCCTTTTTGCAATTAAATGTTCTAGTTATTTCCAATCGGAATATTTCCA
>CATIWM010062947.1:0-13757 GCA_949671775.1 Mallotus repandus
AATTTCTTCTTTGAAATATAAAATTTAGAATTATATATTCTAAATTTTTCTCAACATTTGGCATTAAAATTGGACCATTTAGGACCGCTTAAGTTGTAGGATTTTTAGAAATTCTGAGTATGCTCTGTGGTTGCAGTTTTAACTGATCTTCCACATCAGAAAGAGTTTCTAGAAATTGTGAGTGAGTGAGCTTTTGTGTGTCGTGAGTAGTCTGTGACTCTGCAAATTTTTTGACAAAATTTGTTTGGTATTACTGAGGTTCTGCCAACACGATGGGTGACCTTCAAGTAGTGGGAGGAATTAAAAAACTCAACAATAAAAACTACAACACATGGGCAACATGAATGGAGTCTTAACATGAATAGAGTCTTACCTAAGGTTAAGACCTTTGAGAGATTGTCGGTGGTGGTGAAGTTACACAACCAGCGGCAGAAGATGCCAACGGCATCTTGCGAAAGTGGAAGATTAAAGCAGGCAAAGCGATGTTTGCTTTAAAGACCACAATTGAAGAAGAAATGTTGGAGCACATTCAGGATGCCAAAACACCAAAGGAAGCATGGGACACTTTTGTTACACTTTTTTCAAAGAAGAATGATATAAGATTGCAACTTCTCGAGAATGAATTGTTATCAATAGCGCAACGCGACATGAAAATTGCCCAGTATTTTCACAAAGTGAAGGAGTTATACTACAAAATTTCAGAATTAGATTCGACTGCTACTATTGGGAAAACCAAGATAAAGAGAATAATTATCCATGGTTTGAGACCCGAATATTGAGGGTTCTTGCCGCTATACAAGGATGGCTGACACAACCATCGCTTGTTGATTTTGAAAATTTCCTTGCAAGTCAGGAAGCCATGACTAAGCAAATAGGAGGAGTCTCGCTAAAGGGTGAGGAGAAAGCGCTCTACACCAGCAAAACTAGAGGCATTTTTAAGCGGTACACAGGTAGTGGATCTAAAAAGGATGATGACAAGGTGAAAATTCATCAAGGAAATGGAAGCTCTCATCCAGGGGGGGCTTTGAAGAATCAAAGTAATAGTAGAAAGTTTAATGGCGAGTGTTACAATTGCGGAAAGAAGGGCCACATGGGGGAAGATTGTTGGACCAAGAAAAAGCTTGTTGAAAGTAATACTGCTACTTCCAGTTCTCAAGAGAATAGCGAAGATGGTTGGGATGCCGAAGCAATATTCACTATGGAGGAAGAAGAATTAGCTCTCATGGTAACAACACCATAACAGATTGACTACAAAAATGACTGGATCGTAAATTTGGGCTGCTCAAATTATATGACAGTTGATAAAAAGAAGTTGCAAAACCTGTCTGAGTATAAGGGAGGTCGTATGGTGGTAACAACTGACAATTCAAGGTTACCGATAGCTCACATCGGCAGGAAAATAGTTATGCCTCGATATAATTCTAACCAGGTGCTTCAAGATGTTTACCATGTCCCAGAAATGAAGAAAATTTTGTTATCTATGGCTTAATTGACAAAATCATGCAACTATGTCTTATTTGGTCCCCAAGATGTAAAGGTGTATCATGACCTCTAAATCTCAGAAACACCAATAATGGAGGGGCAGTGATTGGAGTCAGTCTATGTAATGTCAGCAGAATTTGCATATGTAGACAGGACAAGGAAAAATGAGACATCAGATCTATGGCACATGCGGTTAGGTCACGTTAGCTATTTTAAGCTAAGTGTGATAATGAAGAAGTCGATGCTCAAGGGGCTTCCTTAACTTGACATACGAACATACATAGTATATGCGGGATGCCAATATGGTAAAGCACACTAATTACCATATGAGGAATCAAAGTTGAAAGCAAAAGAACCATTAGAGTTAGTACACTTTGATGTGTTTGGACCAGTTAACCAACCATAAATTGGTGGAATGTGGTACATGGTGACATTCATTGATGACTTCTCAAAGTATGTGTGGGTTTTCTTTATGAAAGAAAAATTTGATACATTCTCAAAGTTTAAAGAGTTCAAAGAGTCATCTGAAGGACAAGTGGGAAAGAAGATTTGTTGCTTACGCACAAAAAACAGGGGAGAATATAGCTCAAGTAAATTCTCTCAATACCTAAGAGAATGCAAAATACATCATCAGTACACTTGTGCCAACATGCCATAATAAAATGTTATAGCCGAGAGAAATAATCGACATCTTGTAGAAGTTTGTCAAAGTAATTGACATCGTGCAAAAGTTTGTCAAAGTATGCTACATGCAAAGAATGTACCAGAAAGATTTTGGGCTAAAGCAATGAAGACTGGAGCCTTTGTGATCAACAAACTTCCTTAACCGAGGTTAGAATTTGTTTCACCTTTTGAAAAACTACGGAACATGAAACCGACAGTTAGCTACTTTTGAGTATTTGGTTGTGTATGTTATGTATTTTTTCCTGATCATTTATGAAGCAAGTTGACAAGAAAGCTGTTAGATGTATCTTTGTGGGATACGACAACCAGAGAAAGGGGTGGAAATGTTATGATCTAACAAGTGGAAAATGCTACACTTCACGAGATGTGGTGTTCAATGATTCATCTTCTTAGTGGTCCTTAAAGAAAGAGGTGTTGCCAGACTCTAGAGAATTTGAAGACAAGATACAACAAAAGATGGAGGAGCATACTGTTCAAATCCAATCAAGTTCAGATGAATCAGGAGATTCAAACAGTGATGATGTTGAACAAAGAGTGACTCTGAATCCTTAGCAAACTGGTGTGTATCAACAACCAAATAAAGAAGGTGGGCCCAATGAAGGTGAAGAATCAATGCCATAATCTCAATTCTGAAGGTCAATAAGAACATAAAGGCCAAATCCTAAATATGCCAATGCAGCCATAGTTGAAGAAGCAAAAGAGCCTGAGATGTTCGAAAAAGCATCATAAAGTTCTAAATGGATGACAGCTATGAAAGAAGAGATCGATGCACTTCAGCAAAATCAGACTTAGGATCTCATGCCAAAGCCAAAAAATGTGAAACCTATATCTTGTAAGTGGGTTTATAAGATAAAATATTGTCCAGATGGGTTAATCGAGAGGAATAAGGCATGATTGGTTGCTAGTGGTTTCTCTCAATAATACGAACTAGACTATGTTGAAATGTTTAGTCTAGTGGCGAAACTTATAACTGTACGATTCCTACTTGTACTTGTAGCCAACAAAGACTGGAACTTATGGCAGATGGATGTGAAGAATGCTTTTCTTCGTGGAGAGTTGGATCGGGAGATCTACATGATCCAACCAATGGGTTTTCAGAGCCAAGATCATCCTAAAATGTATATAAGCTGCGGAAAGCACTCTACGAATTAAAACAAGCACCTCGGGCATGGTATGGTAAGATTGTTGAATTTCTAACATAAAGTGGTTATTCAGTAACACCTGCAGAATCGAGCTTATTTGTCAAGGCCAATGAAGGAATACTAGCTATCGTGCTAGTGTACGCGGATGATTTAATCATAACTGGTGATGATGAGGCAGAAATCCTTCGGACAAAGGAGAATTTATCAGTTCATTTCTAGATGAAGGAACTTGGACAACTCAAGCACTTCCTTAGTTTAGAGGTTGATTGGACACAAGAAGGAATATTTCTTTGTCAACAAAAATATTCTAAAGATTTATTAAGAAGGTTCGAAATGCTTGAATGCAACCAATTTCAACGCCGATGGAACCAAATGCTAAAAAGTGTGCACATGAAGGAAAAGATTTGGAAGATGCAACAATGTTTCGACAATTGGTGGGTAGTCTAATCTACTTAACCTTTTCTCGCCCTAACATTTCTTACACAGTTGCTATAATGAGTCAGTACATGCAAAATCCAAAGAAGCCTCATTTGGAAGTAGTTTGACGAATACTGAGATATGTGAAGAGTATATTTGACTATGGTCTTTTGTACAAGAGAGGTGAAGACTGCAGGTTAGTTGGTTACTATGATACTGACTATGCATGAGATCATGACACCAGGAGGTCAACAACTGGTTACACGTTTAAGCTTGGTTCCGTAATAATTTCTTGGTGTAGCAAGTGACAGCCTACATTATCATTATCAACCACCGAAGTTGAGTATCAAGCAGTGGCAATGGCAGCTCAAGAGAGTACATGGTTGATACAGTTAATGAATAATCTACATCAACTAGTAGATTATGCAATTCCGTTGTACTATGACAATCAGTCGGCAATTGGTTTGGTAGAGAATCTGGTATTCCATGCAAGAACTAAGCACGTTGAAGTACACTACCACTTTATCAGAGAGAAGGTCCTTCAAGAAGAAGTTAAAATAAAATATGTCAAGAAAGATGAACAAATTGCATATTTGCTTACCAAAGGACCAAGTGCCAACAAGTTTGAAAACTTTCGTCATCAACTCAGGATGATTCGAAGAGTTAGAGCAGGTGTTGAGGGGGAGTGTTGATAAACACAACACCAACCTACATGGAAACTTCCATGTGCAAATTATTTTTTTAATAAGTGGATATAAATTAATTAGCCTAGCTAGCTTTTATTTGTGTGGTAGGAAAATAAACACCTTGTGTGGATACAATTAATTAATCTTTTATTATTTGTGTGGTAAGGAATTAACTAGTTTAGATACGTGTGGTGTGTATTTATTATAGCTTGCTATAAATACCCAAGCATTCAAGCTTTGTAAATCATCAAGTGAGTGAAGAAGAAAATAAGACTAAGAGTCTTATATATGGTGTAGTCTTGTGAGTGTTGAGTGTTTATGAGAGTTGAGAGCTCTTCTTGTAATTTTTTTGTTTAATAAATTATTTTGTTGTGCCTTTAATTTTGAGTGAATTTCTTCTTTGAAATATAAAATTTAGAATTATATATTCTAAATTTTTCTCAACACTGTGTAGATCTTGATGGAGTTAAAAGTGCATTTTCGGAAATGGTTAAAACCCATTTAGAACCATCAGTGTTGAATTATTATGCTTATGAACTTATGTGTATTGTTATAGGAGAAAGTGGCGATGACTCCTATTTGGTGATGCATATACCATCCAAATTCATATGATATGACTTCAAGGATAAAAGTTTTAAGAAGATTTATGATTTTGCACTATCTAATGCTGCAAATGAGGATGCAGAAAACTTCGGATATTATAATGCATATTTGTACATTGAGAGTCTTGCTTACGTTTGATGAAAAATTAGATAAAGGTAATAACCAGATGGAGTAATATTCTAAGGGCGCGTTTGATTATACTTTTAGATTTCCTGTTGTTCTTCAGATATCAAGGTAATATAACTTCTCGTTAGTCTGTTGTAGCTTCTTGGTGCATTATGTGTTGAAAATCTGAAAATGTTGATTACTTTACATGGAAGATTTCTCTACATGGTTGACCCATAAGAGAAACAAGTTTAACAATACTCAGTTGAATCTAAAATTATTCTTTACTTTAATTTTTACATATATTAGAAAATATAATCAACATATTCAAAATATACATGATTTTTTTTACCAACGAGAAAATAGTTAACTAGTAACTTTTCTCCAATAGCATCCTAAGGTATAAGATTCGCATCTTACCGTTATCAATTTAAAAGGAAGATTGCCCCTATTATGCAATTCATCAATATTTAAGTCATATAACCTCCCTATCAACTAAAAATATATATATTTTAATCTATGATTGAATTAATATTATTTTATTAAGTTCGGTATAATGGATTAGCTACTAAATGTAACTATCTATGAATCTATTAGGGATCCAACTCCATTTTTTTTAAGCAACTCGTAAAAATAATTATTTCCCAACACCATAAGAGGGAAAGAGCGAAGGTGAGGGGTTTGAACTCTTCTTTTCTCAATAAGATATCCACACATTTTATAATTTAAGCTATTTATAGGTATCCCCACCTGCTTTGTGATATGGCCAAAAAAATTACTAGTTTATTAAAATTAAATTGTTCAATAAAAACAATTAAAAATAGAACCTCTCATCTTTACCGCAGAATGCAGATTCTTTACAGTACCAACCCAAAATAATAAAAGAAATAAGCATAACCATTTCACTATTAAAAAAAGACAATAATTTTGTAGACTCTTTGTAGTACCAACCAAAAAAATAATAATAAAAGAAATAAACATAACCATTATACTATTAAAAAAAAAGACAATGATAGATGTTGCGGGTCGCGATATCACTGTGCATCACGGCCGCGACAAATTATCACTTTAGTCCCTATAAATTACCACTTTAATTCCTACAAAATAACCAGATTAGTTCCTAAAAAAATTAAAAAAAAATTATATTCTCTATTTTGCCCCCCAATATAGGGGTCATCAATTGATATATTCTCTATATCAATTGATATAAATTACCATTTTAATCCCTACAAAATAACCAGATTAATCCCTAAAAAAAATAAAAAAATATTTATATTCTCTATTTTGCCCCCCAATATAGGGGGGTCATCAATTGAAGGGAGTGATTTTGGAGATTTCACCCCGCTACACTACTGTTTGAAAATTTATCAAAAAAAAATGACTACTTTCTTAGCGTATAGTGCAATCTTCTAAAACAAGGGTATAAAATATATTTTTTATTATTATTAAAAGAGGCCAAAGAGATTCCAAAATTTTGAAGTAATCCATGGGCTCCAATTTTCACATTACAGAAATCCACCGTCATGTCCTCCCAAAAAAGAGTCAAAATGATCTCCTCTTCATCACCATCATTATCAGCTCCAGAGACGATTGCCAACAACTATGATCTCTTAACCCAAATCCTGCTCTATCTAACCATCAAATCTCTGCTTAGATTTAAGTGTGTATCCAAACACTGGCTCTCGCTTATCTCCAATCCTCACTTCTATCACCACCTTAACCTCTCCGAGTCCCTTTGTGCCTTCTTCCTGGAAAAATTCTCGCCTTCAGGCATCCCTCAATTTGACCTCATCAAGCTTAATTCTAGTCCTGACCCTGATACTACTACCTTCGAAACTCTTAACTTCGTTAATGAGTCATCATGTATCAAAATTGTTCAATCTTGTAATGGATTGCTTTTATGTTCTAGTATTTGGATGCATAAATATAACTATTACATATACAATCCAACTACTCAGCAGTATGCTATACTTCCTCCACTAAGTCAAGGTGGAGAAACCTATGATCTGTATTTGGCTTTCGATTCTTCCAAATCACATCACTACAAAGTTATTTGCATACGTCACTGCGATTTTGAATGGCCTGATTTTCAGCTAGATATCTACTCATCGGAAACTGGATCGTGGAGCATCTCAGTTGGGAGGTTCACTCTGGACAACATGGACATTGGATTATTTGGTGGAGTCTTCTGGAACGGTGCGATTCACTAGTATACTGATGAAGGTACTTCTTTGTGTTTTGATGTTGATTAAGAAAAAATCAGAGAAATGTCGATGCCTCCAATTCCTGATGATTGGCATCGAGGGGGAAGGCGAAGGGTGGTATATTTTGGAGAATCCAGAGGACACTTGCATCTAGTTGAGATTTATCATCCGCCCTCTAAGCAATTTAATGTGTGTGAGATAGAGAAAGACTACTCATGATGGTTTGTCAAGTACCGAGTAGATCTTGATAGAGTTACGAATGCATTTCCTGAGATGGCTAATTCCTTTTTAGATTCGTCTGTATTGCAATATTATAGTTTTAAAATTATCTGTATTGTTAGAGGAGAAAATGATGAGGACTCGTATTTGGTGCTGCATTTACCTGGCAGAGTCGTACGCTATAACTTGCAAGATGCAAGTTTTAAGAAGCTTTGTTATTCTGCTCCTCATTGTGCTTTTGCCAAAGCTCACGAGTATATTAAAAGTATTGCCTTTGTCTGGTCCCCAGTGGAATGGTTCTAGTTAGTGGCATTATTTTTGGTTGGATGGTAGGTCTTATCGTTCTTGTGATTTGTTAAGGCTAAAAGCTTCAATCTTGTTTGTTGAACATAAAAAAAGTTTTCATTGTGGCATTTGGATTTTTTTTTCTGTTTTGAGATGGCTATAACATATGGGTTTGAATGGACAAAAATGCTGAAATCCTGGATTTCTCAAGAACACATTTTAGCGACAAGATAATTCATCATTAATTGTACAGGGAAACTGACATGTTTCGTAGTATATAATATATCCCTTTCCCGAGACGTATATCATTAAGAGGGTATTTTGCGGCTAAGTTTTGGTGACAAATAAATTATAAATTGACCAACTTTTTTATTGGAATATTTTGCATAAATATGCAATCATAAAAGGTTCTTTTCTCTTTCCCAACAAAAGCTGTTTTCAAATTTATTTTTAAAATTTGAATCAACTCACACATACAAATTGTAGAAACTTAAGGGCACATAAGTAATCAATAGAGCGAAATAAATAAAATAATAGGATACAATAATTTAATGTGGTTCGGCACAGCTTACGTCCATGATTAGAGACGGCAAAATAATTTTTACTATAGTAACAAAAGGAGATTACATAATATGGCTAGACAACATTCAAAGTTTGACCACACCTAAGTGTTTAAATTACCCAAGTGTTTAAATCCAAAACTCACCAAATCACTCTTACACTACCCATACAAATGCTATAGTAGACTATAAAAGAAATGTCTATTTAGCTTGGTTGTGTTTTTATTTGTTTGTGATGAAATTCAAATGGAGAGTAAGGCTATTTATAGCCAATGAGCATCAAGAATATATGGCCATAAATTAAAGACAAATTTGTGCTTAGTTAATTGTCCACGTCCCTTTAATTCACATCCACATATATTGCTTAGCATGTCTAGTGGTCTTCATAATGTTGTCCACAAACAAACAAGACATATTTAACAAATCTTCACATTGACTTGTATTGTTTGCATGTCTTCAAAATAGTGAACCAATATGTCGCCTTCTTAAATGCCCCAGTGGGCAATTTAAATACTTTGAACACCAATTAAGTCAAAGCAGTGCTTGAACTTAGATACTGTAACTGACTTGGTCATCATATCCACTGGATTATCAATAGTACCAATTTTCTTCAACATAACAGTACCCTGAGATATAATCTCTCGAATGAAATGATATCTGACATCAATATGTTTGGTCCTTTCGTGATACATTCAATTTTTAGTTAAATGTATTACACTTTGACTGTCACAATGAACAATAGTCTCATCTTGCGTCAAACCTAATCACTAACAAAACCTTTAAGCCAGATGGCTTCTTTTACTGCTTATGTAGCTGCCATATATTCTGCCTCTATAGTAGATAAAGCAATAGTCAACTGTAAAGTCACTTTCCACCTTATGGCACAACTAGAAAGAGTAAAGACATATCCAGTCAGAGATCTCCTTTTATCAAAATCTCCAGTGTAATCATAATCCACATAGCCAACAACATTGCTCCATGTATCAGAACTTCTATCATATACCAAGCCAACATTTGAGGTAACTTTAAGATACCGCAGAATCCAATTAAGAGCTTGCAGTGACCTTTTCCAGGATTGCCCATAAATCTACTCATCACGCTGACAGCATGTGAAATATCTGGACGAGTGTAAACCATAGCATACATTACACTCCCAACTGCACTTGCATAAGGAACATGTGACATTTGTTCCTTTTCTGCATCTGTCTGTGGTGACATAGCTGTTGACAACTTGAAATGAGCTGCCAACGGAGTACTGACAGGTTTTGCATTTAGCATCCTAAAATGCTCAAGTACTTTTTCAATGTACTTCTGCTGGGACAAGTGTAACTTTCCAGCACTCCGATCCTTGTGAATTTTCATTCCCAGAATTTTCCTTATTGCTCCCAAATCCTTTATTTCAAACTCACTCCTTAACTTTTCTTTTAAAATATTGATCTCAAACATGTTCTTTATAGCAATCAGCATGTCATTAACATATAACAGCAAATAAATGAATGAACCATTAAAGATCTTTCTAAAGTACACATAATTGTCATAATTACTCCTAGAATAACCATGATTTATCATGAAAGTGTCAAACTTCTTGTGCCACTGCCGAGGAGATTTCTTTAAGCTATATAATGACTTTTTTAGAAGACAAACGTGATATTCTTTTCCTTGAACAATGAAACCCTTTTGGTTGTTGCATATAGATTTGTTCTTCAAGAACACCATGTAAAAAAGTTATTTTGACATCAAGTTGTTCAAGCTCTAGATCAAACAATGCAACTAAAGCGAGTAACACACGAATATAGCTATGTTTTACAACAGGAGAAAATACTTTGTTGAAGTCTATTCCTTGTCTTTGACTAAATCCCTTTACAACCAAGCGTGCTTTAAATCGTGTTGCTTTAACACCTAGGGTTCCTTCCTTTTTCTTGAAGACCCATTTGTAACCAATAATCTTTTGTCCTTTTGGTGGTTTCACCAGCTCCCACGTTTAGTTCTTATGAAAAGACTCAATCTCCTTACTCATAGTAACTAACCACTGTGCAGAATCACTACTTGTGACAGCTTGATAATAAGTGACAGGATCATGACTTTCAATATCTTCTGCCACTGATAGTGCATAAGAAACCAAATCTGCATACCTGAACTTTTGAGGTGGTCTAATTATCCTCCTGTCTCTATCAAGGGTAATACTATATGATTGTTACTATGGTGGAGTGACAACTTCTTCATTAGGCTCACATTCATCATCTTGAATGGACTGATCAGAGATATATTCTTACTCTTTCTCTAATTTTTCTGCTTCAATCTCCACCTTCTTACTGACACCAGGACTATCTTTTGTATTGTCAACCTCCTTTTTGGGATAAAGGATGGATGGCTCATCAAATTTGACATCTCTGCTAATTATGAGCTTGGGAGAGTTAGGTTTAATACACCATAATCTGTAACCTTTTACTCCAGTTGCATATCCAATAAATATGCATTTTTGTGACCTTCACCCAAGTTTGCCATCATTGGTGTGAACATATACAGGACACCTAAATAGTTTTATATCTGAGTAATTAGCAAGTTCACCCGACCATACTTCAATAAGAGTCTTCAGTTCAATTGTTGTCGATGGAGACCGATTCATAAGATAATAGGCCATGTTCACAACTTCAGCCCAGAAATCTTTAGACAATCCGACATTTGAAAGCATACAACGTGCTTTCTCTAGTAGAGTTCTGTTCATACATTCTGCAACTCCGTTCTGTTGTGGTGTCTCACTATGCCTTCATTTTTATAGAACTTATTAAACCGATTTCCACAAAATTCCACACCATTATCCATTCTTAAGCACTTGATCTTCTTATTGATCTGATTCTTAATCAGCACTTTCCACTTCTTGAAGGTAGGGAATACATCATTTTTGTGATTCAAAAAATATACCTGGACTTTCTTAGAAAAGTCATCAATGAAAGTCAATAGGTATCTAGCACCACCTTTTGACGGAACAGGTGCACAGCCCCAATGATCATAATGGATGTAGTCAATTGTGCCCTTAGTCTTGTGGATGGCAATACTGAACTTGACTTTGGTCTACTTCCCATAGACACAATGTTCACAAAAGTCAAGCTTTATAATTTTCAAACCATCTAGCAATCCACGCCTGCTCAAGATAGACATCCCTATCTCACTCATATGCCCTAGTTGCATGTGCCCTAAATAAGTAGTGTATAAGTCTGGGTCTAATGAAGATGATACAGAAGCTGCACCAATAATTGTGCTTCCCAGTAGTAGATAAATGCCATTAATCAATTTTCCTTTAATCATTGTCAGAGCACCTTTTGAAATTTTTAGCACTCCACATTCAGAAAAAAACTTACAACCTTGAGAATCAAGTGTTCCCAAAGATATAAGGTTTTTCTTTAGTTCTGGTACATGCCGAACACCAGTCAAAGTTCTTACAATATCATCATGCATCTTGATTTGAACTGTTCCAATGCCAACAACCTTACAAGACATATTGTTTTCCATAAAAATAGTGCCACCATTAATTGACTGATAATTAATAAACCAGTCTTTGTCAGGACACATATGATAGGAACATCCAGAATCAAGAACCCAAGCATCATCAAATGAACTAGAAGATATTGTGAGAACATATCCGGCACCATCAAAATTATCTGTTGCAACATTGACAGTATCACCGTCATGTGAGGTATTATCTACCTTATAATTTTTATCTTTGAGTTTCGGACATTCAGCCTTCCAGTGACCGTCCTTCTTACAGTACCTGCATTTTCCTTTTCAACCTTTGGACTTTGATCAAAATTTGCCTCTGCTACTGGTTGAGCCTTTCTCCTTAGTTCTACCTCTGGTAAACAAGCCCTCCTCTTGATTATCTCCATAATTTTCTGACACCTTTTTCTTTAACTCACGAGAGTTAAGCGATGAATTGACGTCTTCCATTGAAAGGGTGTCTCTTCCATAAAGCATGGTGTCAACAAAATGCTCAAATGAATGAGGTAAAGAACATAACAACATCAAGGCTTGATCTTCATCATCAACCTTGACATCAATGTTTTTAAGATCCATAATAATTTTGGTGAATTCAGCAAGATGATCTTTAATAGGTGTGCCTTCTTTCATCCGAAGAGTGTAGAGTTTTTGCTTTAAATAAAGCTGATTAGCGAGTGACTTTGTCATGTAAAGACTTTCTAATTTTAGTCATGGAGCAGCAGCAGACTTCTCTTCTGTAACTTCTTGCAGCACTTCATAAGACAGTGATAACAGAATAGCGCTAAGTGAGCACTCCAGCAGATCAGATTTTTCTTCTTCTATCATCATCTCTGGTAGAGTCTCCCTGCTTTTCAATGCCTTTTGCAACCTTTGTTGGACCAATAAAGCATGCATCTTGACACGCCACAGACTAAAATTATTATTGCCGTTGAATTTTTCAATCTCAAGTTTTGCTGCCATAGTTACACCAAGTCAAAATATCCCCTTGCCATAAATTAAAAATTTCTCAAAAAATCTTTTCTGATGTAGAAGATCAGTCAAAATTGCAGCCACATAGCATACTCAGAATTTCAAGAAAAATTACAATTACAGCTCTGATAGCAGTTTGTAAAAACGTAAGGGGCCCAAAAGTAATTAATAGAGCAAAATAAATAAAATAATAGGACACAATAATTTAATGTGGTTCGGCACAACCTACTTCCACGGTCAGAGACAGTAAAATAATTTTCACTATTGTAACAAAAGGAGATTACAAAATATGGCTAGACAACACTTAAAATTTGACCACATCCAAGTGTTTAAACTACCTAAGTGTTTAAACCCAAAACTCACCAAATCACTCTTACACTACCCATACAAATGCTATAGTAGATTATGAAAGAATGGCTACTTAGCATGCTTGTGTTTCCATTTGTTTGTGATGAAATTCAAATGGAGAACAAGGCTATTTATAGCCAATGAGCATCAAGAATATATGGCCACAAATTAAAGACAACTTTGTGCTTAGTCAATTGTCTACGTCCCTTTAATTCACATCCACATATATTGCTTAGCATGTCAAGTTGTGACACCTGTTAAAGATGCCAAGCATACATTGTATGCATGTGACTAACACATAACATATTTATTAATATCAAATTTTTAACTCACCATTCCACATATGTAACACGTATCACACACTAGCAAACACACAGCTTCAAGCAGTTCACATTTTTTTTTATTTTATACATATACAATGCGCTAACCTTAATACAAGATATGAAAATTCACTAAGCATGCGGCGTTCAAGAAAAACTGAGGACGACCTCCTGATGACCCACCTGACACAATGCTAGTGTATCTGATGCAAAATAATGCAGAGGGGTGAGCCTGCAA
>CATIWM010062964.1:0-20489 GCA_949671775.1 Mallotus repandus
GTTCTAATCAACTCCAAGTCTTTTCCAAGCATGAATTGAGCCTAAAACATGTGTAAAACCTACATAATAATCCATAAAGATAAAGAGGTGAATACAATAACCTAATAACAAAATAAACATACTAAACTTAAGAAAACTAAACATAATTAGGACTAAACTACCACTAAATACTAAACATATTTGCATTATATCATTGAGGCTGGAATGGGCTCTCTTGGTTAAGGAAGAAGTTGAGAAACAGCTGAAGGAAAAGTTTTTGGAAGTAGTGGAGGACACTCAATGTCTAGCAAACATAGTGCCCGTCCCGAAGAAAGATGGCAGGGTTAGGATGTGTGTGGATTATAGAGATTTGAACAAGGGTTACCTAAAAGATGACTTTCCACTACCGCATATTGACACACTTGTCGATAGTGCGGCCTCGAGCGCGATGTACTCCTTCATGGATGGTTTTTCAGGATAAAACCAAATCATGATGGTGGTGAAAACATCCTTCACTACTAAGTGGGGCATCTACTGTTACACAGTCATGCCATTTGGTTTGAAGAATGTGGGAGCCACTTATCAGAGGATGGCTACTGCTTTATTGCATGACATGATCCATAAAGAGATAAAAGTGTACGTGGATGATATGATGGTTAAGTCTGCAACCAAAGAAGGGAACTTTGAAGCTCTAGATAAGTTCTTAGCGAGGGTAGAGAAGTACAATCTCAAATAAAACCCAAAGAAGTATGTCTTCAGGGTAACATTAGGGAAACTGCTAGGACGCGTTGTCAGCCATAAGGGGATAGAAGTGGACCTAAATAAAGTCAAAGCAATCAAGGAAATGTCTGCACTAAGAACTGAAAAAGAAATCAGAGGGTTCATTGGGCGGTTGCAGTACATTAGTAGATTCATAGCCAAGTTGACTACTGTTTATGAGCCAATTTTCAAGCTTTTAAGGAAAAATCAACCAGTGATCTGGGATGACAAGTGTCAACAAGCTTTTCAAGCTATTAAATATTATCTAATGAATCCTCTAGTCTTGCAACCGCTGAAGTCAGGTAAAACCTTAATATTGTACTTCGCAATTGAGAATGATGCTATTGGTGCAATGTTAGCTCAGGAGGGAGAAGGGAAGGTTAAACATGCAGTGTACTACTTAAGTAAGAAGTTATTGTAGTGTGAAGCCAACTACAGTTTGGTGGAAAAGACATGCTTAGTTGTAATTTGGGCAACAAAGAAGCTCTGTCACTACTTCCAGTCTTACAAAGTACAAGCGATTTCCAAACATGATCCTCTCAAGTACCTCCAGCAGACATTGTTACATATAAAAAAGTTAGCCAGATGGCTAGTTCTGCTCACAGAATTTGATATCGACTATGTAGCAAAGAAAGTAGTAAAAGGAAGAGTAGTAGTAGACTTTTTAGATTTTTTCTATGAGCATCTGGGGATAATAGAAGTTCAAAGATGAAAAATGTACTTTGATGGGGGAGTTAATAATCAAGGAGCAGGCATTGGTGTAATTTTGATCACACTAGAAGGAGAAATAATCAACCAAGCTGAGTATGAGGCTTGTATCTTTGGTTTAGAAGCATTGCGCAGTGTGGGGGCAGAAAATGTCACTATATACGGGGATTCCATGTTAGTTATGAAACAAGCTTCCAAAGAGTGGGAGGTAAAAGAAGATAGGTTGTGCTTGTATTAGGATTATTTGGCTACTATCTTGCTGTCTTTTACCCAGTGCAGATTTGTTCATTTACCAAGAGAAGAAAATCAGATAATGGATGCGCTAGCTACATTGGCTTCTATGTGGGAAAGTAGGGAACGAACGGAAGTTAAGCCTCTGATTCTAGTAAAATCCTGAAGCCCCTGTTACAAAGAAATAAGGGTCATGCCGGTTGATGCTGTTGAGAAGCCTTGGTTTTATGACTTGCAACGGTATCTAGAGTCCGGGCAATTCCTTGAGGACATTAAAAAGAAAAAAAGAAAGTCTTTAAGGATGTTGTCGTGACAGTTCATAAGCTATAATGGGATGTTGTATAAGAGAATGTCAAATGGGGTCCACCTGAGATGTGTTAATAAAGGTGAAGCTCAAAAACTCATGGAGGCAGTGCACGAAGGGGTATGCGGACCCCATATGAATGGGAAAGTTTTGGCAAATAAGGTAGCTCACCAAGGTTATTTCTGGCTGACTATGGAAACAGATTATGTCAAGCTTGTAAAGACATGCCATAACTGTCAAGCTTATGGTGATGTCAGCCATCAGCCGTCAATGGAGCTTTAAGGATTGACTTTTCCTTGGCTGTTTGCAGTCTAGGGAATTGATATTATAGGGGAGATAAGGCCAAAAGCATTGAATGATCATCGATACATTGTGGTGGTGATCGACTATTTCTCCAAATGGGTTAAAGCTGAGTTCTACACTACTATCAGCTTGAAACAGATGACAAGATTTATCGAGAAAAACATAATCTATAGGTACGGATTACCTCATTATGTCATCACTGACAACGACATTCAATTTAGAGTGAAAATGACTACACTACTAGAAGAATACAAGATTGAGCATCACAGATAATCTCTATACAAACCACAGGCGAATGGTGCAGTGGAAGCTGCAAACAAGAATGTGAAGAAGATCTTGTCTAAAATGCTTAAGAATTACAATGATTGGGTCAACTATGTACAATTTGCATTATGGGGATATAGAACCACTGCTAGAATGTCAATTAGAGTCACTTCATACTCCTTAGTGTATGGGTGTGAAGTTGTATTGCCAGTAGAGGTTGAGATTCGATCGTTGAGGGTACTTTTAGAATCTAAAATCCCTAAATACCAGTGGGTGGAGAGCCGTTTAGTGCAACTCACATTATTGGAAAAAAAGAGGATGAAGGCCATGTATCATTTGTAGTTGTACTAGAAAAGGAGAAAGCCCGGGAAGATTAAAGAGATGATTTGGTTTTGAAGCTAGCTAGGCCGATAATGACTGACCCTCAAGGGAAGTTTAAGCCGAATTGGGAAGGCCCTTATATGGTGAAGAAGTTGTTCTCCATAGGCGCTGCTATTTTATTTGACTTAGAAGGGAATGAATTTAGGGAGCCCATCAATCTGGACAAGCTCAATAAGTACTTTCTGTAAAAGTCTCGCTAGAGAGAAAACCTCAAAAAGAGATTGCCTAGGCAAAAGTTAGAGACAAAAAAGGAAGAGAATAAAAATTCCTACTGGATTGAAAACCTTAAAAAGGCGGTCCAGGCAAAAGTTAAGGACATGCAAAAGGAGAGAGAGAGGAAAAATAGTTAGTTGGAAAACTTGCAAGGGCAAGCCAACTAACGAAATGAGATATGTCAGAAGCAAAACGTATATGCATATTGTGCTTAAGTTAAATGAATTAGATTGTTCTAATTACTGTTAAACATTGCGTTAAGTGTCTATTACAAGCTGTTTAACTATGAAAGGAAATCATATCTAACAAAAAGGAAAATGATGACTTAGTTCATAACCTAATTTTGCTTCCTTTTCTTTTGATGAACATTCTGAGCACTCGATGCCTGCAACTCTCTGGCCCTTTTGTTTCTAATAAACTCATTTTTTTTCTGTTTGTTGCAATTGAGTCCACGCCTTGTACTGACCATCGGTGGATGGATCTCCATTGTAGTCTATGTTCCTCTAGATGGCTCTTTGAGGCTAAGTAGTTACCAAATTATTCAGAAAGTTTTGAGTAAGAGGCCCTGGCTCCAATTCATGCACAACCTCTGAGATCAGTTGCTTCTATCCATACTGGTAGTAGAGGTGGGTAGGATTGTAGAATGTATCAAAATAGAAGCCAGCTACAGGAACACAATAAGTGTAAGAACAAAGGGTTACATGTTTCAATCTCCACCATGGACACACCCATCGGATCAGAGTATCAAGGAATGTTGACAGCCAGCCTTGGATATCTTCCAGTATGGGATGCAGCTTTTTGGTTCTGCAATGCTTGGCTCTGTAGTGCGCAATGTTTTGTGGGGGTTCTAACAGTCTTAGTTTTTTATGAAGCCACATTTACAAAAACAATGAATATGGCACATGAAAATGACATAACGACAGAATATAGAGGTAGGAGAAGAAGACTAACCTCTAATAGCAATGGACTTTCGGAGAATCGCCCAGTTGACGTGAAGTTGTCTAGCCCGATGATAGTTTCTGCTAGGATGAGAGGGAAGGGTTGCATCTTGCTTCCACTTAGCCCAAGAAGTGGAGGATTTTTGAATCATAATTTTCGGAAAGGAAAACTAGCAGAAACTAAGCATACAAACAGAGGGCCGTCATTCGAGGCCAATGTACTTCTCTCCTGTCTACACCTGGGATGACTTCAAGAAAGGATTCTAATTCAATTTTAGAGCTGATAATCAAGCAAGCCGAAGACTTAGGTGGAAGATTGAACATCCAGGCCGTCTGATACTGAACAGAATGTGGATCTAAGACTGCAAGGCTAGGGGTTACAATTTGGCAAGTGGAATCCATGTTACAACCTAGTATCGCTTTAAATTCTTCTAGAAGGGGGGGCATAATTCTACTGTATTAAACCAAAAAATGTATTTTTGAGGATCCTAGAATTGAGCTATAGCATGGAGAAATGGGAAATTGATTCTCCTAGCATGTAGTGATTTGAAGCTTGACAAATGAAATGGTTTTAGTTTGGCCCATAATTCACCATCTAAGCCTTTTAAGATTGATTATAGTAGTTTATAGCTTCTTTCAATCATAACTTGAGCTTTTGATGAGGTTTAGAGAAAGAAAATGGGGGTTAGGGATGAAGGTGAATATAAGTAACCGAAATAAAAGAGTTAGGTTTTTAAAAGGGACTGTAGACTGGTGAGGAGGCGAATGCCTCTTTCTAAGAGGCGATCACCTCTTAACCAGAAAGCCAAGAGGCGATCACCTCTCTACTAGAGAAAATAAGAAGTTGCATAATTTTGGGCAGACATGTGCAGAACTCAGCTTTTTAAAGAAGAACTGTGCATGCAGAGACATTTAAGTAATTCTGAAATTTGAAACAGTTTAATTAAATTGGCAGATATCTAGTCAAAATAAAATTTATGAAAAAAAAACTTCTAAAACATCAGAATTAATTGTTATAAGAATGTCAAACAGTTCAAAAAAGTGGGTCCTAAGCTAAGGAGAGTCGTACTCGGTGTCCTCTGAATCATCTCCCTCCTCGGTGTCATGTCTGGCAACTAGGGCACCTGTGGGTTGCTCCTCTCTATCATCTCCATCCTTGGCATCATCATCCTCATCCTCGTCCATCTGAAGAACCTCCATCTGGCTCTCGAGGTTTATAATCCTCCCATACTGCCTCTCATGACGATCCTGTGTAAGCAGGTTAAAAGGTTAGCAAATCATGCAAGCATGCATACATGTAGGTGTAGGGAGTGTCACTCACCCTCCACTGCTAGGTGATGTCCAACATATAATCCCTCTGAGCCTCAAATAATCGGTACATGTAGTATCCTTGCTTTAAGGGAATATGCATTGTTAATGAAATAAGTAATGCTAATGAACATGTTGAAAAAAAAATTCAAAGAATATGTTGATGGTAAACTCACATAGTTAGTGCCAGCAGGCGAGGTGGCAGGTGTCAAACTCTTAGCTAGAGTTAAGAATTATCGAGACATCTCTCCAGGGGGAACCCAGAAATGAACCAAGGGATCCAGGGTATGATCAAGACTGCTCGTGATTATATTAGAGACAAATACGGTGGGAGGTCTAAGTTGCTGCGGCCCAACCAATGAACCCTCACCACCTTGATTAGTGCAAGATCTTTGTGGAGGCCTCTCTTATGCCTGAGGCCTAACCCGAGGTGCAGGTCCAATCGCTGCAGCCTGCAAATAAAAAAAAACCATGCCAAAACTGGATAATTTAGAAGAAAGTGAGCTAAGAATTAAGAATATACCTAAAAAGTGGAACAAACGGTCAAAGGTACCCATTACAGTAGATGAGTCTGAATGAACTCCCGGTACCAACTCTTGAGCTGTATGGTATGGTCCATGACAGGCTCTCCAGCTATGGCTTGAGCAAGCTCAGCACCCTTCAACTTATGCGTCCAGAGCATGCTTTTAGGAGGATACTTGGGGACGCGTCTTGCCCCAACACCTTAATTCCAGTTGAGGACCCACTCACCAAAGTACTAGACCCAGTAGTACGGGCCGCAAAGAAAAACCCTCTTTTGGGCCAAGGGTCGGGAGCATGTCATCTCCTCATTCCATCTGTCTTTGGATCCCCATAAGTTGTTTCGAATCTGCAAAGAGAACTAACAGGTAAGTGAGTTAAATTTACAAGATTACTAATATGATTGTAAACATTTCAGGTATCACATTTTGTGTCAAAGCGTTCAAATGTTGTCGGTGAATGTGCACTCGAGTTAGATGCTTCTTTAAGACACAGCTGGCACTCCATCTGCTTAAGGCCGAAAAATATTTCCCTAGACACATCATCTGACAACTAACTCCAATTCCAAAGCCCATACCTATCAAAGAAACATTGTTAGCTAATATTAGGAAACAAATATCTGAAAGAATCAGGAGGGAAAGATAGGATATAACTTACTAGAATGACATGCCAGAAGCTGCAGAACCTCTTAGCTCCATGAACGAACTCGTTCATGCTCCTGTATAGATAGGCTAGAGCACAACCACCCCAGTCATATGAAGATACTCGATCCAAGTCTTGCACGGACATCAAGAACATCAAATCCAATGAGCTAGCAGTGCCAGCAAAGAGAATGGTACCGAAGAGATAGAGCAGGAATGCTCGCACCACCTGGTCGATCTCGTAAGGGGAGGTCATTTTTGTGACCCTCTCCCAAGTATAGAAGGTCCCGATCAAATCAAGTTTGAAGGTATGTGTCCCCTTTATATCCGACACCATACCAAGAAGGCACTCAATATAGGCTAGCTTGTCAGGAGACATATAGTGAAAGCTCACATCGAAGGGAACAGGATCTCCGACACAGGCAATCCCTGTAATGGCAGCAAAGGAGACATAATCTAGTGTCATCTCTCCGAATGGCAGGTGAAAGGTGTGTGTAGTATCAAACCACCTCTCCATCCAAGTGTGCAGGGGCTGGCAGTCCATGTTCCCCCTACTCCTCGGGGAAAGAGAGAGTGAAATCCTCGAAGCTAGTATCCTGAATCTGATCTTTTTGGTTGTCAGTGAGCTCATCATAGAAGGCTCTAGCTCCATGAAAGTTCTTGACACCCTTGAATGTCAGTGCATCATGCTATAAAAAGAAAATCAGGAAGTTAAATTAGTACACAATCATTTAAATACCTTAAAATTGAGATAGAAAACCCAGAGCGTTGCCCAAGAGGCGAACGCCTCTTGCCAAGAGCCGATCGCCTCTTTACAAGATGCGGTCACCTCTATAGTGAAAAGGTGATCGTTGCTCTGCCAAGAGATGAATGCCTCTTGATAAGACACAATTGCCTCTTTGAAGAGGCGATAGCCTCTGTGGAGTGAATAATAGTCTCTGCACTCAAATTTTAGCCAAATCTACAAATTGTTCACTCATTCAGTCATGTTTTTAGTCCTAAGTGGTGATTAAACTATTACTACTCTTAAACCATTGGAATTTCGCAGAGAAAATGGAAGAATTTGGGTACTAACCTCTCCGGATGCAGATGAACACATATGAGTCTTCAAATCCATGAGGAGAGCAACCGTGTCACCCCTTGTGAACTTGAGGCTTTATGGATCATGAGCAGAAGGAGGAATGCAGTCCCATGCAGGAGGAGGTAGTGTCCTTTAATCACCCATTTTTGAAAGAGTGAAAGTATGGGAAAGAGGAAAAGAAAGAAACAAAGAAAGAAGAAAATAATGAGAGAGAGAAAAGGAGTAGGGTTTTTTCTTTCATTTTATAGTAAAAAAAAATCAATCAAGATGTCAATGAATGGGAAAGGATATTTCTTCGGGCGAGTCCTGAAAATTCAAGTTGAAGTCAAAATTGTCAAATTGGTGACTACTTGGGCGAAGTTCCCAATATGACGTAGCGTTTTGGAACTTTAAAGAATTCATTTTCCATTTTGGTCAGCCTGTAATTAGGGACAAGCTGTGGAATTTCTCTGATCGAAGTATCAAAATTGAGGGACTGCCTCTCGGGCTAAGAAAACCTGAGGATGGCGGCGTGAGTTTCCCATTTCAAAGGGACTACCTCTCGGGCCAAGAAAACCCATTTCAGAGGGACAGTCTCTTGGGCCAAAAAAACTAGAGGATAACGGTGTGAGTTTCCCATTTCAGAGGGACTGCTTCTCGGGCCAAGAAAACCCATGAACGACGACATAAGTTCCCCGTAAGTGACGAGTTAGGCTTGATAGAGTTCCCAAAGATCACAACTGCAGAAATGACTATTCATGTTTGAATCCCCAAAGTCTATGGTTGGTGAATAGTGCATCAGGCTAGGAAAACCTAAGGACCACAAACATGTTTCAAAATTGAAGAATTCGCCTCTCGAGTGAAACTCGAGAATTTAGTATGTCGTTTGTTGTGTATTTTATTGTGTCGTGTATATTTTCTTTTTGAAAAATTTTAATGCAAGAATGCTATTTTTTTGAAAAATCAAGGGGGCAAACTATGGACACCCGGTTTGGTCGGCCTGCGATAGGGGACGAACTGTGGTTGTTCAGTTTGATCAGCCTGCAACAAAGCCCAACGATGAAGAGTTTGGTCTTCAAATGCAAGAAAAAAACCCAAATTCCTCTTAAATAAGCCAAGCCCAACGACCAGGCCTAGGATCAAGCCCAAGCCTATGGCCCAACATTTAAGCACTAACCTAAGGGCTGAAGAAGCGATCGCCTCTTCAGCAAAAGGCGATCGCTTCCTGATTAGGAGGGTCAACAGGCGATCGCCCCCTTGAGGAGGTGATCACCTCTTCAGCCGCCCACTTGCTGCTGCATTAAATGCAACATGTCAATGGCAGCAAGAAGGGACCCACCACCTCACCTCTTTGTATTGGGATGTGCATGGGTGTATTTTTTTGAGAAAAAAAGGAGGGTTAAAGGGGATGGTGATGTGAAAGGTGTGGTAGGGTCATAATGGGAATTTTTGAGGGGAGCTTAAATGGGGGTTAGCAACTAAAAGAAAAGGGGGGAGATTTTCACCAGGGCCGAAAAAAAGAAAAAATGGAAAGAAGAGAGGAGAGTATTCTGGGCAAGAAGAGGGGACATTCTTGAATCAAAAGGAGGATTCAAGCTTTAAAAAATCATTTTTTCTTGGTAGAAAAGGGGTATCTTACATTGAAGTAAAGTCCAACACGTGAAGCCAATCTCTGAGGGCAAATCACTTTGAAAAAAGCTCATATTTTAGTAACAATCTCTATAATTTCAATATTGATTTATAGATTTACATAAAATTTAAGACATTCGCTTGTTCAACCTATTTTTGTGTTTATTACTTTTGTTATACCACACTTTAATGTGATCTATTGAAGTTTTAGGGTTAGTTTAATGTTTTGAATATCTGTATACATGGTTTTCTTAAGGTAGAGGTAAGCTTGTTATTTTTGAGAGTCGTTTGTGCCTGATGATCGGGTGATCGCCTCCTTGCCAAGAGACGATCGTCACTTAGATAGGGTTTTGCACGACTTTGTCTTGGTTTTATATGACTTTTTTGCATGATTTCTTTGAAAACCTATGTCTTTTTTGTCTTTTTGAGTTATTATGCATGATTACCACCCATATAGTGGATTGACTTTAGATATTTGTTCATTTCCTTTTGTATTCAATTTAATCTATGTAATTAACTTTATGGATTCCTTTTTATAGGATTTCTTTTGTACTTTGGGAAGTTTGTTTTTGCCTATTGCCAGAACTTGGGATGAGTTTCCACTCAAAGGGAATTGATTCCCTTAATTAGTTTTTGAGAGGTTTTGGAACAGTTTATTTTTAGTATATTTCTAGTTTATTTCAGTATATTATATGTATATTAGGATTTTTTTTTAGTATATTTTCGGTTTATTACTCTCCTGTTCGAAGTAAACTATTGTAATCCTTAATCCTTTTCCCACTTATTTGGAATGAATGATTGTAAATTATTATTTTCGATGATTTTTGGGACTTAAATGCATGAAATGAGATTAATGTGCAAACTTGGACCTTAATGTAAAATTTGACAATTGATCGAAAGCAATTTTAATTTTCATGTTGATAAAGAAACAATTGAATAATTAAAGGTAACAAAACACAAAACACAAACGGAGCCTGACCGCAAGGTCGGGTGGGCATTCAAACTCCCATACTCAGTTTCCGAACCCATTATCTGATGACGGCTTCTGGGAATCTCCGTGGAATCCAGTTGTCGTATAAGTGTGTCCTAACTTTTATCTCGGTGGTGACTCCATCTCTGTTTAGGCTTAAGACCTATTTCGTATTTTTTAGTGGGTCCTGAGCCCATACAGTGTAGTGATCTCCAACACTTGGGTGTGCGCTAAACCCCGCCGCCTATGTAGAGTAATATAGAAGTAAATAATTTTAAGAAAAAATTAACATAAAAAAGTGAATATAATAAATTGATCAAAAGTAATGATTTATCAAAGTTGTAATTTGATTTTTTATTTTAAGTTGTTGATGAAAATATGTGTAATTATTTATTTCACTTACAATACTTTATGTATAAAGTATTTTAAGCAAAATAAACAATCCAATAGCCTGGAGGGTTTGATATAAATAGAAAATTGCATAGCACCAATTCATATTTTCAGCAACAATTAAAACATAATATATATTGCTTCTACATTAAAGTAGAAACATTAATAATTGGATGTTCAGCTCACTGTCTTCTCTTGTTATACTCTTTAATCTTTATTATATTATATGTATTTTACCATTTAGATATGTTCATTAATGTTTTTGCCCGAAACACAAAATATCTATTTTCAGGGGGAAAAAGTCACATATTCATGAAAACAAAGCATTTTTGTTTTACTTCTGTGATATTTGATGAATAATACTTGAATGAATATATGTTTTATAGATTTGTCCTTGTCATGAAATCATAACCCTTGTTTATTAGTGAAAAAGAGAGTAAATATTAGATTTAACAGTACCATTATTAAGATGTTGGAGTAAATTAAGCATTTATTAAGTTTATTTTTAGATTTGAGCTCAATCTGAAATCAAAGCATAGTTAGATTGAGTTGAAATTATGTAGAGCAAGTGAAATTAACCATTCCACAACTGATATTTCTTCCGTTTACTTTCTTCATTTGTGTTGTTTTCGCTAGAAAACCTTAAGCAATACATACATACCAAAATCATCGAGAGGTCAATTCCTCCAATATTCATAATTGTGATTTCCTCACCCTACACTCATCATATTCTATATATTCACAGTGTGACAATATAAAACATTCTATGGTTTATCAATTTTAAATAACCCTTGACAACCCCTTCTTTTTCTAGAAATTAGTGTCAACAAGTTTAAATTTTCAAAAATACAAAAATAACTAGGTGAGATGAAAATGAATTTTAATTATGAATCAAACACTCCTCATCTTAGCAGAATTTAGAAAGAAAGTCTAATAATACTTGGATGCTAGTTGATTGAGAAATAACATCATAACCATTTCTAAGCATAAATTGCTCCTTTTTGGATAGTGTCCAATTACTCTATATCATTGTGCATAGTAGTATTGATAGAATCATGGCTAGCAATAAGTAATCCCAGCTCCAAATTAGCATACGAAGTGAACAAGTCTACATGCATGTCTTCCGCTCCATTTCTCTTCTTTATAACAGCTCCATTTCTCACCTTGATAACCAACAACAACTCCTCTATTTACTTTTGTTGCTATTTTGTCATGGAATCCGGAACATGTTGCAGAACTACAGGAGAAATTCAGGGAACCTTTTTAAATCTTAGCTGTGCAAGTATTGCAAGTGAAACATATGGGAAAAAAAAAATAATGGTAGCTTAAGTGCACTAATTACACAATGAGGTTGCACTAAACATGTTTTTTTTTAATTTTTTTAATCAAGCTCTAAAAGCTTAGATTTATTAGTTTATTCGGACACATTTTATTTTGAACAAATGTTAATAATAGTGTAATTTAACAGGTTGGAAAAAAAAAATGAAGCCTTTGTTACATTTAGGAGTCGTATGTTTTATAAAAATAAAGACGATAATCGGAATCGGAATAAATAATTCTGATTCCTACTGTTTGGTTAATTAAAATTTTACATGGGAGTGATGGGAATTACCCATTCCTTTTGTAGGGATAAAGAATAATTTTTCATTCCCGTAAAATCAAGTCAAATTAATCATAAATTAGGCAAAATTTTAAATATTATCATATATTATTAAAATTTATGAAATATAATATTTTTTTAAGTAATGAAATAAAATATATAAATTTATAATAATTATTATTTAATATATTTTTATATATAAATAAAATTCATTTTGATTTCAATTCTCTAATAAATCAAACACTTTGTTAAAATTTTTATTTCATTTTTATTTTCTTATTTCTGATTCTAATTCCGATTCCAGATATGAACCAAATCACCTCTTAATTTTTTTTTTAACAATTACAATTCACTTGCACATTATATTTATATATTTCAAGTACAATCACCATATTGCATTCAATAAAAACTATATTAATTCAAGAAATTCATATCGCTCCTAAGCAAGCTGGACACATAGTTTCTATTCTAAATTTTATATAATTAACTTCTAACACCTTTCAATATTTATTATCTTTTATTAAAACTTTAAATTTTTTTATTTTGAATCTATTTTATTTTCAAATTTATACCTTTTAATTTTATTTCACTCATATGAAATCTGAATAAAAATTTATTTGATTTTAAATAATTTCAAATACGTAAAATGCTTCAACTAATAAAAATTAGATTAAAAGTTAATATAAAAGTTAAAAAAAATTTATTATATCATTATTTTAATTAAAAATATTTTAGTTCATATAAATTTTTTATATCCATATCAACATTAATAATTTATATAATCTACTGTTTTCATATATTGTAAGAAAATAGGTTTAAAATAAAAGTTTAGAGGTTAAATTAAAAAATATATAAGTTAAAAGATAACAAAGTTTAATCTTATAAGGTTGGAACTATGCATTTAGCATATATTAGTATCAAATATTTGCCTTAAAATTAAACAAAACCTATTGAACAAATTATACCTCTATATACACATAATTCACATCTATGACTTACATATTTTACTACTAAATAAATTTAAAATGAAAATTTCTCTACTACCTTTACACTGAATCATTTTATTTTTATAAAAAGAAAAAGGATGAGAAAATGAAGAAAAAAATAGAAAAATTTGAAACCAACCAATTAACAAATAAATTTAATTAAATATAAGCAAAAAAAAAAAAACAAGTTTTATAACTTTAATCAAATAGCTAGTAGAGACTATAAAATGTGAAATACTGTCCTACCAAACTCAGTATAAATTTTACTTTTTCTTACTAACAAACTTGTCTTTGCCAACAAATTACATATTAAATAGTTTTTTTTTTTTTGTTACTCTTTCCTTTTTTAAACAAACTATACATAAAATAATTAATTATACTCATTTTTTCAATCGGGATTGAATTTCATATTAAATAATAAAAAATTAATTTTGATGTTAAGTTAATAAATAACTAATATTAACTTATATACTGTACTCTTGAACTATCAACAAACAACAATAATTATGACTGATATATGAAAGTAGTCTAGCTAAAGGTTATGCTATAAGATATAGGAGTAAATTAAATTTAATGATAACTTGAATTATACTTGAGTTAATTCTTAATCTGAATCTTTTAGGTTTATGTTATTTTTATTACAATTATGAGTAAATACCGAATCCCATCAATATTTATATACTTTTCAGCTAAACTTCTTAAGAAGTTTATTTTCTATTAATTAAATTGATAATAATTTTTATCATTGTATTGATCTTACATTTGCAAATACTTTTAGCTTGAAAATGAGAACATAACTGTTTATCATTATATTGTTCTTTTGCTAATTGATCAACCCACCTATACGATCTCCATGGATTCAAAACAGAGCAACCTCAGCGCCACAGATAGTCACAAGAACAGCACATACATTTACTGTGAATTGAACATAGGGCGGTAGTATTATGACTTGTATCTCTACGCTGCTGAATATTAATTTAAATAATCAGTAATTGATGCTAACATTGTTCATTATTTTTAGGGATGCCAAAATAAAAAAAAAAAATTAAACCAATCAATGTAATTTAGCTTAACACAATATATAAAATATAATTTTTTTTAATAAGTTTTTAGGGTATATATGAGAAATTTTCAGTAAGTTTGTAGAATGTGACTTCTCCTCCCATTCAATACCTTATCCATGCACAAATATAAAAATATTGGTTACATTTCACCCATTTTTTTAAAAAATAACACAAATATCATAATTGCAACTAAATATTTATAACATATAAAATCATAATAGATTAAAAAAAGGCATCCAATAAAAAATAACTTCTTACAAGAAAAATGCAAGAATACACTAAAAATTCATTGATGGACTAACATTTTCAAAGTGTTCTCTTTCTGTTTATTTTTAATTCCTAATTTTTTTTAAGAAAACATAATCAATTTCTCAAGCATTGAGTACTCAAATGCTAGTAAAAGTATTCAACTTGAGATTCCTCAAATCAACATTAGCTTTCAAAATCGAAAGGGTCACCATTCAAATTGCTCGATTTTCTCCTTTGGATTATATGTTATGCATTTACAAAAATGTAGTTTTTATTTTTATTTTTTTTATACTTTTGTAAGTAATTAATAAAAATTAGCCAAGTATGTACCATGCATGTAAAGATAGCTTAATTTGGGGTTATTGGAAGATAAATTGTCATGACACATGAAAAATAGCGGGTAGTTGAAGAACACTCATTGCATTAAAAGTTAGATTTATTAGTTTGTTCATGCATAAATTTTAAGCACAGTTAATACTAATTAATATAATTTAAGATGTTGGGGAAAATTAAATCTCCAGGTTCAACTTATCCTTTATCAATTATGAGAAGATTAAATCTTTAGGTTTAACTATCCAATTGCATACCTATTCAGTTTCCCTCGATCACCATATTGGCTTCAATCACTTAGATAAATTTACTGATAAACATTTCCTCTTATTAAAAATAATTATTATAATTAATTTCTTTATATTATGATCAAATATTTGTTTTTGAATAAAAGTAACCTTATTGAATAAAATCGATACCTTTATAGCTGTAATCCATATCTCTTCTTAAATTACTATAATCATTTGTTTGTATGAAAGTAGCATGTGAGAAAATAAAGAATAAAATAGATAAAAATGATTAAAAGCCATCACTAATGCGTTTATGGATGGGTACAAAATTAGGGATATAGAAAAATAAGGATGTTTAAAAGATTCAAAGTAGATTAAAAAAAAAAAGATTCAAAGTACCATGAGAAAGTATAATGTAAAATGTCGCAAATACTGTTGTAGAATAATTAGTAATGGAATAATTAAAATTAGTTTTAAATATTATATTTTTGCTTATATAATCATGCAACGGTGAATAAATAATAATAATTATTATATAACATATTGTAATAATAATCCATTTTTATTTGCTTAAACTAAATATATTTTAATGAAAATTGAAATCAACTAAATTTTTTTGATTTAAAATTTTTAACTAAATTAAAATAAATAGTTAATTAATTCTTAATTCAATTTTTTTTTCTGTTTTTGGTTGATTAGACTTTAACCAAATCGAAATTGACCCCTATTTCTCATAATAAACACAGTTGAGGCTCAACAAACTAAGATTGATTAGATATGAAGCGAGTAGCCTTCCCCTTAACCATTCATAAATATCATATTCACTGTAAATGGATTGCAGACTATCATTTCGAAAGAGAAGAAAAAAAAAAAAGCCCTTCAATATATGTATACGTAATTTCTGCTAAGCATGAAAACGCTTAATCTTCAAAAAAAAAAAAATTAATAGAGATAGAGGGGCTAACTGCTTAGAACTTGATCAAGAAAAAATTATTATTTTTTAGTTAATGAAAAACTAATTCATTTTATTTTTCAGAAATATGTAAATTTGCAAAAAGAAATATATAAATGTATTAAAAATGATAAATAAATACCAATTAACATAAAACTTAAACAATCAACTCTGACAATCTCTTTTTTTTTTTTTAGTCTAAAGATGGAAATGTTATTCAATATCAACAGAGATTACAACAACTAGAAAGAGCGGGGGAACATCATTCCACCCGCTCGGACCAGACAAAGAAGAAGCAGCAGACCTGGCTAAGCAATGGGTTGACTGATTTGCTGATCAGAAACAAAAAGAGACCTTGCACATAGGGATCTCATTGAAAAGAGAAATACAATAATTAATTATCAAATCGAAAGGAGAAGGATCATTCAACAACAGGTTAACAACATTCACCACATTTAGACAATCTGACTCGATCACAACTCTTGATAAATCCGAGATCTTGATCCAACTCAATGCCTCTCTAAAGCTCAAAGCTTCAACCAAAGAGGGACAAGGGATGCTGTTACCCCATAAATGCGACCTGCCATAGATAAAAGAACCTGCACTTTCCCTCTAAATGAAACCTAAACCAAATTGATTCTGATCTGAGAAAACTGCCGCAGACTTGTCTACTAAGAGGAATTAGAGGGATGAGAGCCGTTACCAAGACCAGGCTGCTGAGTTTGAGCAACTGACCAGTTACTCAGCAACCTTGATGCTCCTCTACAAATTCCAAGAGCTAAATTGCATCTAACATTCCAAACAAAATAATTACGATTATTCCATATGGACCATAGAATAGTTGTAGCAAAATTTTGATCATATTTGCTACACCGAAGCATGAGCTCACCATACCAAGAAGTAAAAGGGCTAGCGGAATCCCTCCCGTACCCAAGGGGAGAGGAAAGCCAGACTTCTTTAGCCTTACCGTAATCAATAAAGGAATGCTCAATTGATTCAGAAGCAGCATTACAAAGAGGGCAAAGAATGCCAACCTCAACATGCCTTTTAACAAGATTCTCCATTGTTGGAAGACAATTAAGACAAGATCTCCACAGGAAAGATTTTACCTTGGGAGGAACTTTAAGGGACAAAGGGATTTCCAAAGAGCACTATTAGCCTGACTGAAGCCTTGAGTATATGAAGAAGTAAGAAAACGATATGCAGACTTAACCGTGAACATTCCCTTCTTATCTAAAGCCCAGAACCAACCATCCTCCTGATTTACCATACTCAAAGGAATACCCAAAATGAGATTATCTCTTTCACAAAAGAGAGATCTGATCAAATCTTGATACCAACTTGATCTTCCTTCAATCATCAGAGAACTCACCAAAGCTGAACAAACCCCATCATCTAAATTAGAAACAACATAAGGATGGGAAGCATCCGGAAGCCATGGATCATTCCTAATACACAACTTACTACCATTCCCAACACGCCGATGAGCTCCCATGCGGACAATATTCTGTGCAGCCATTATCCTCCGCCACACATAACTTGGATCACTTCCAAGGTAAGCATCAAGAAAGGAAGAATTTGGGAAGTACCGAGCTTTGAAAGCTTTACCAACTAAAGATTCTGGGTTAGTTAAAAAATGCTAGCCCTGTTTACTTAAAAGGCCCAGATGAAACTCATGAATCTTATGAAATCCCAGACCACCATGAGACTTTGGCAAACAAAGCTTGTCCTATTTTAACCAATGAATTCCTTTGCAGTTTCGACTGTGACCCCACGAAAAGGAATTGATCATCTTCTTAAGATCAGCACAGAGCTCCAAAGGGATGAGAAACACACTCATTGTATAAGTAGGAATAAACTGAGCAACAAATTTTACCAAAACTTCTTTGCTCGCCTTAGAAAGAAATTTGAAACTCCAATCCTTATTCTCTTCAACATATGCTCTTTGATAAAATTAAAAATCTCTATTTTGCTTCTACCACTAAGAAAGGGAGGCCTAAGTAATGATCTCGAAGCCGGAGAAACCCTCAAATAAGAATAAATAGAGTCCCGAATATCCTGCTAAGTATTATTACTGAAGAAAATTGTTGATTTTTGAAAGTTAATGCACTGACCTGACACTTTTTCATAGAGATGCAAACAATTCTTAATCTCAGAACACTTTTATTGACAAACTCTAAAGAAGAGAAAGCTGTCATCGGCAAACAGGAGATGAGAAATAACCGGAGCACCTCGAGCAACTTGACAACCATGAATGGACCGCTTTCCATTTTTAAATGGAGAAGAGAACAGAGCCTTTTAGCACAAATAATAATAAGTAAGGAGAGAGGGGATCTCCTTAGCGAAGCCCTCTCTCCAGGACAATAGGACCCAACACCCGATCACCACAGATAATATTATATAGGATAGTAGACACACACATTATAATCAACTCAATCCAGTGAGAATTAAAGCCCATTTTTAACAAATATCCCTCAGGAAACACCATTCAAGGTGGTCATACGCCTTGCTTATATCCAACTTGAGAGCTGTAACACCCTTTTTACCTAGAGATTTCTTTTTAGGAAGTGAGCAACCTCAAAAGCAATCAAAATTTTGTCTGAAATTAATCTGCCCTTCACAAATGCACTTTGATATTCAGAAATAATCTTTGGAAGAACCTGCTTAAGCCAGTTAGCAAGGACCTTCGCTACCACTTTATAAAGCACATTGCAGATAGATATTGGCCTCAAATCAACGATAAACTCTGAATTTTCTTTTTTGGGAATAAGGGTAATAGCCGTGTCATTTAGGCCCTAAGGCATCGAACCGGAATTTAGAAAAGATAAGCAAGCCGCTGTGACATCCTTACCAACCAAGGGCCAAAAATGTTGATAAAAAGCGGGGTTCATACCATCAATACCAGGAGATTTGTCACAATGCATAAAGAACGTGACAAATTTGTTTTCTTCCTTTGTAAAATCAGCCAACAATATAGCATTATGGTCGTCTGTTACACACCTATGTATAGAATCAATCACCTCTGAATTCTCAACTACAGAAGAGGAAAAGAGAGAGTTAAAATAATCAAGGATTAAAGAATCCAAACCATTATCCCAATTCCTCCATACACCCATATTATCACAAAGCTTAACAAGAGAATTTCATCTTGTCCTTGAAGTTGCAAATGAGTGGAAAAAATGAGAATTGCAGTCATCATTCTGGAGCCAAAATTGTTTGGCCCTCTGACGCCAGAAATATTCTTATTGGCTAAGAATTGAGAGATACTCTCTACGAACTTCTCTAAGATGACAAATAACATCCTCATCAACCAAACCCAACAGAGTATTCATCTCGTTCCTAAGAGGCTCTAATCTCTTAGAAAAGCAAGAAGTCAAATTAGCACCCCGTTTAAGTAAATCTTGTCCACATTGAGAGGTCTAAGCTTGAATTTCTAGACTAGAATTACCTTCCCAGCTTTGCGAGACAACAGAAAGACAATCCGGCTCTCTGAGCTAAGCATTTTCAAATAAAAAACGTTTCTGACGCACCTAAAACACAACACTAACAACACGCAAAAAAGGGGGGGATGATTAGAAGTAGCAGCAGGCATATTAAACACTTTTGCATTCAAAAAATTATTATGCCAAGACATATTACTAAGGAAGCGGTCAAGTTTCTCTTCAACCTTCTGCCTAGAATCAAACACCCTTGCCTAAGTAAATTGATGGCCAACGCAGTTAACCTCCTGTAAGTGATAATCCACCAAGGCACTCCGAAAACCATTCATCATCCATCTCGGGTAAGGAGCTCCATCTCTCTTTTCAGACGGCGAGAGAATGTCATTAAAATCGCCGAGCAAGACCCAAGGCAAATCAGATTTAGCATGGAGACTCCTAATGAGATCCCACAACTCGTGATGCCTTCCTCTATCCGGAAAACCATAGTATCCAGTTAGACGCTAAGAACCTAATAGATCCATTGTAACTTTGATATCTATATAATTATTTGAAAACCTAAGAAGATTAATTTGAGCAACATCCTTCCAAAATAACACCGGACCACCACTGCTCCATTTACTATCCATAATAAAACAACCATCAAACCCCAATTTGCAATGAATAGGGTCTATTTTTTATCTTGAGAGCATAGTTTCCATCAAAAAAATAAGTTGAGGCTTCTTAAGCTTAACAATATCTTGAAACACTGGAACAGTTCATGGGTTCCCAAGCCCACGAATGTTCCAACGTAGAGAACTCATTGTGCCTGGCGGGCATAGAGACTAGAGCCCGCCAATTCTTCATTTTTTGAATTCACATGGGATAAAGCATCTGGGCGTTGGCCCAAGAGAGAATCCAAAGGTTGCTTATTTTCCTCACAGCGACGACATTTTATATCAATAACAACAACCCCTTCTGTCAAATCAGATTCAAGGATAACTCCAGTTCCTGCCTTTTGCATGATCTTCGAGATACTAATCAACTCCTTCTTACCATTATCCC
>CATIWM010062969.1:0-10549 GCA_949671775.1 Mallotus repandus
TTTACCACTGAATTAGCATTAATTATAAATAACTATCTAAATCACTCAAATATATCATAAAAATAATAAAGGACTCATTTAAGCTTGAAAATAATAAATAAATTTATTATTCGTTTATTTTTCCAAAATTACTACTAATTAGCTAAAAATTGGAAATTAATTGTAAAAATTATTTTTATACTTTTATTATTTAAAAATCAGTCTAAAACATAATAATTAACTATAAATTTAATTAAAATTAAATAATTACTAATTTCTAATAATTTTCTAAAAACACATCAAAAGAAAGCTCTCAACCTCAATTTCAATAATATAAACACAATTATGCCTAATTTTAACTCAATTGAAAGAATTTAACCAAAAACCCTAAAATTGAATTACCTAAAATTGAAGCGGTTACCGGTGTTATCCGATAAAATTGATTGAGGGGAAACATTTCTCGGAGAAAGACGAATCGTTTGAGACCAATGGCAAGGTCTGGGGTGGATGGAGGCGACACCAGCAACTCCAAATGCGTTCAGCCAAGGAAGAAAATGATGGGAGGAGGAGAGAAGAAGGTGGCCGATTGGAGGGGGAGGGGTGGCTGCTGCCGTCGGTGGTGGTGGCTGGTGCAGAGTGGCAGGTGGTGGCCGGAGGTGGAAGGGAAGAAGGAAAGGGAAAGAAGAAAAGGGAAAGAAGAAAATAAGGAAGAAGAAGAAGAAAAAGAAAAAGCAACATTTTTATCTTTTTTTTATATACAAAAGTACACCTAATAATATATTTTAAATTAAGATATCTTCCCTCATATTCATACACGTAAATATACTTATAAATACATAAAAATATACTCTTAATAATTATTAAATTAACTAAAATACTCATTTAACAATAATTTCATAAAAATAATATTTGACAGTTAAAAATTCATAATTTAATTTAATAATTAAATAAAAATACAGGTTATAACAATTTTTCCCCCTTACAAAAATTCGTCCTCGAATTTTAACAATTAGAAAGGAGTACAAAGTTTTATCCAGGAAAAATATAAGGATATGCCACCTGCATTTCTGTCTTAGTCTTCCACGTGTGCTCTTCAACATTGTTGTTCCTCCACAAGACTTTGACCATAGGAATCTGCTTAAAACGCAACTGACGAACTTGATAGTCAACAATTGCAACTAGTTCTTCCTCATACTTCAAATCTTCATTCACTTCCACACTCTGGGGCTGCAAAACATGCAAAGGATCCAAAATATACTTTTGGAGCATCAAAACATGGAACACTAGATGCACTTGAGACAAATTTGGAGGTAAAGCCAACCGATAGGCAACCATGCCAACTCTCTCTAAAATCTCAAAAGGCCCTATATATCTCAGTGCCAACTTTCCCTTCTTGTCGAATCTCATAACACCCTTCATTGGTGACACCTTCAAGAATACATAATCCCCAACTTGAAATTCTTCATCCTTGCGCTTCGGGTTTGCATAACTTTTCTACTTGCTAGCTGTCATTTCTAATCTTTTTCTGATCAAAGCAACCTTCTCAGACGTATCCTTGATATTTTCTAGTCTAGTTAGCTCTCTTTCTCCAACTTCATTCCAACAAAGAGGGGACCTACACTTTCTTCCATACAAAGCTTCATATGGCCCCATCTCAATACTACTATGGTAGTTGTTGTTATAAGCAAACTCTACCAATGGCAAATGATTATCTCAACTGCCTCCAAAATCCATTACACACATTCTCAACATATCTTCAAGTGTTTGGATCGTTCTCTCAGATTGACCATTCGTCTGAGGATTAAAAGCAGTACTAAAATCAAGTCTAGTACCCAATATTTCTTGCAACTTCTGCCAAAACCATGAGGTAAACACCAACCTCTATCAGAAACAATAGAAACAGGCACCCTATGAAGACATACAATGTGCTTGATGTATAATCTAGTCAATTTAGCTACTAGATAAGTAGCTTTAATTGGTAGACAGTGAGCGGATTTGGTTAACCTATCCACTATCACCCAAATAGAATCGTATCCATCTTTTGAACGAGGTAACCCTATCACAAAATCCATGGTGACTCTCTCCCATTTCCACTCAGGAATTTGAAGAGGCTGAAGTTTTCCTGAAGGTTTCTGGTGCTCTACTTTCACTTGCTGGCATGTCAAGCACTGGAAATAAACTCTGCTACATCCTTCTTCATTCCATCCCACCAATAAAAATATTTTATGTTGTGGTACATCTTGGTAAAACTAGGATGTACATTGTAGGCCGCATAATGAGCTTCTTCTAAGATCTCTTCTTTCAAGTTATCCACATAAGGAACGCACAACCTTCCACTAATCCACATAACACCTTCATCATCGAGATTAAAATCAGCAAACTTTCCTTCACGAACTTTCTCCATAAGCTCTATCAAATCAGGATCTCGACTCTGAGTTGCTTTGATTCTATCCCTCAATATCAATCTAACTCTGAACTGATCTAACAATCCTCCTGTCCTGGTTATATTTATCATCAACCCTTAGTCCACTAACTTGTGCATCTCTTAGATCAAAGGTCTCCTTTCCACACTAATATGAGCAAGACTACCCAAGGACATCCTACTCAAGGCATCTGCTACCACATTAGCCTTGCCTGGGTAGTACAAAATGTCACAATCATAATCCTTCAGAATTTCTAGCCATCTTCTTTGTCTGAGATTTAGATCTCTCTGTTGAAAATATACTTTAGACTTTTATGGTCAGTATAAATTTTGCATTTCTCCCCGTACAGATAATGCCTCCAAATTTTGAGAGCAAAGATAACAGCAGCCATTTTTAGGTCATGAGTAGGATAGTTCTATTCATACTTCTTCAATTGTTTAGAAGCATAAGCCACTACCCTACCATTCTACATTAATACAAAACCTAGACCAACTCTAGAAGCATCATGATACACTGTGAACTTGTCTACTCCATTAGGAAAAGTCAACATTGAAGCTGTAGTCAACTTCTCCTTTAGCAGTTGAAAATTATTCTCACATGCTTCTAACCACACAAACTTCATATTCTTCTGAGTTAGGCAGGTCATAGGTGCTGCAATCCTTAAGAAATCCTGAACAAACCTCCTATAATACCCTGCCAAACCTAAGAAACTCCGAATCTCTATGACTGATGTCGGTTTAGGCCACTCAGATACTGCCTCAATCTTTTATGGATCAACCTGAATGCCATACTTAAACACTACATGTCCAAGGAATGCCACACTTTCAAGCCAAAAATCACACTTTGAGAACTTAGCATAAAGTTGTTGTTCCCTTAATGTCTGTAGCATTGTTCTCAAGTGATACACACGCTCTTCCATGCTCTTCGAATACACCAAACTATCATCAATGAATATTACTATAAACTGATCCAAAAATGATCTGAACACCCAATTCATTAGATCCATAAAAGTTGCTGGTGCATTGGTTAATCCGAAGGACATCATAATGAACTCATAACGGCCATATCTAGTACGGAATGTCGTTTTAGGAATGTCTACTTCTCTGATCCGTAACTGATGATAGCACGACCTCAAGTCGATCTTAGAGAAAAATTGTGCACCCTAAAGCTGATTAAACAAATCATCTATCCTCGGAAGAGGATACTTATTCTTGACAGTCAACTTATTCAATTCTCTATAATCAATGCATAGTCTAAGTGTACCATCCTTCTTTTTCACAAGTAAAACTAGTGCACCCCAAGAGAAGTACTGGGTCTTATAAAACCCTTATCCAACAACTCTTGCAACTGCTCCTTCAACTCCTTTAACTTTGCAGGAGCCATCCTATAAGGCGGCATAGAGATAGGAGTTATTCCTAGAACCACATAAATGCAAAATTCCATCTCTCTATGAGGTGGTAAACCCGATAATTCATCAGGAAAGACTTCAGGAAACTCATAAACTACAGGAACATTTGAGATGGATGTATGTTCTACAGCTGTGTCCCTGACCAATGCCAAGTATCTTTTACACCTTTTTATGAGCATCTTTCTTGCCGTAATGACGAAGATAAGATTCTGAGGTGCAGAACTCTTGTCACCCACGAACTTGAATTCCTCTTCACTCGAAATTCTAAAAATCACCTCTTTGCTACAATAATCCACAGTGGCATAATGATGAGACAACCAATTCATTCCCAAGATTATATTAAAGTCCATCACATCTAACAACACCAAGTCTACTGACAACTCCCTACCTTCTACCAACACAGGACACCCAATAAGAATAACATTAGTATCCAATGAATCACTTAGAGGCGTGGTAACTGATAAAGGAATTGCCATCCTCAAAGCTTGCCAACCCTATTTTGATGCAAAAATAGGAGATACAAAGGAATGGGTAGCACCCGGATCAAATAAAATTCTAGCCTTAAGGTAATATACTAGAAGTGTATCTGCTACGATTGCATTGGATGCCTGAGCATCTTGTTGCGTAAGAGTGAAAACTCTATCATGTCCTCTGCCTCCCTACTGACTGGTAGAAGCCTGCCTAAATCCTCTAGCACTGCCTCTATCTTGCCCCTGCTGGGCTACAAACTAAGAGATATCTTGATACTGAAATGGTAGTGACTGAAACTGTGCTGGAGATACACTGGCTGTAGAAGACTGAGGGAACTACTGCTAAAAACCTAAATAAGGGCATGATCTAGCATAATGCCCAGTCTGTCCACATTTGAAGCACATTCCTTAAGCCATACAGTACGGTCCCTGATGGACTCTGCTATAAGTCTGACAAGCACTAGCTGCAAATCCTGTGTTACCATATCCTGAACTCTAACTGCTACTGCTACTGGTAGCACCTGAACTAAATCTGATAGGTCTGCGAGCTCCACTGCAACCATGTCTACCGCTCCTATAGACCCTATGTTGAGGTCTCTAGCACTACTGAAATAGAGGTTGCATAGGCGGTACAACTTGGGTATAGTTGTTGCACCCTGCTGAACTCCTGGTGCATAGGCAGCTTTCTCAAAATCCTGGCTTGCAGGTTCATCATCCTATAACTCTCTCTATCTACGGTGACCTGCCGCTCCTTTAAGTCTACCTCGACCCCTACCCCTACCCCTACGCCTAGCTGGCGGCACAAGGGGTGGAGCTTCATCCTGGTGAGACTCCCCGTCATCAGCCTCGTTGGTCGATGGAGTGGCTCACACTCTCCTAAATAAAATACACAATTCAGGTAACAAATAGATATCCTAACGGTTATGCAGAAATCTAAAAGCAAGGAAGACTTTTCAAGGACATAATCAAACCTAAATGTTGCAATAGTTCAATGAAAGCTCAAACTCTACTAACCTCGGTCAATCAATACTAAACTTAGGCTTTGATACCAACTTTGACACGACCCAAACCCAGAGGTCATGTTTGGCGCTAGGGAACGGGAATTCACATGAATTTAAAACCCGTAGCAAGTCTAAACCATTACTTACACACCAACCATAAACACAAATTTACCAAAGAATTAAAAAAATTTCAAACATAAAGAATCTTCCATAAATAATATCACAATAAAATATTTTTACAAACAGTCAAGTACAAGATCACTATCAAAATCATCATAACATACTACAACAAGTACGTACTACTACTGCAACATCTAAAATACAAGAGAAAGTCATATTAAAATTTTACATAAGTCAGCCGGTGAAGAATGGATCCGGCGAAGAAGATTAATATGGGAGGTCTGAAAAGATATATCTTGGAAAAATAATTGAGGGGAATCAGACCTCACTGAGTGAATCATTATTATATATATGCATGAAACCTAAGGGCACAGACACTCAAGCATCAGTATAATAATATTTGTATATTTATATTTATTTAGTTTATAAATGCATTTTATGCAGATGCTCCAAAAACATTTTTTTATATCAATACAACAGATAGAAACAAGTGGAGGATTAGAGTAGAACCCTGAGAATTTCGTTACCTCAATCACTGAACCTCACTGACCAATAGGCCTAGTTGAATCCAAATAACATTTCTCTTTTCCAATTGGGCAGTGGACTGACCCCGAGACCCTGAAAGGCCAACCGAGCTACCGTAGCCTCGCTGCCGGCATGACTGGCCCCGAGACCCTGAAAGGTCAACCGAGTTGTTGCTGCCACACCCCTCTCTATCCATAAATCTCAATAAATCATTTTAACCATATCTCAAACCATATAATCTTATATCAATCAAAATTTCATAACCTAGCATCTAACATACTGGTGCCGCACACAGTCCTAGTATAGCCCACTAAGTACCACGTTCTACGGCTATCCTCCAAAATATCATATAAAAAATAAAATAATGAAATCATATTAAAATATGAGTAGCATCCAAATTACACAATTAATATTCGCATATATATAATAATATGATAACAATAACTAAAAGTTAATACAACATAGCATATTAAATTCATATTTTTATCGAAATATGGATGCCATTAACTATTTCTACATGCAATGCATACATATAATTATAACTCACAGGTAGAATGCGCTCCTCGGTACTGACTCGATTGGCCCTATTCTGTAGGCCCTACTTTCGGTGTGGCTATAGGAAAGTAATAAAAGATAAATAATTAGGATTAAAAATTCTGACCTTATACATTCTAGATTTCTAAGGAAAAACTTGATCTAAGACACGACTCTAATAAAACTCAAAACTTAAAACAAACCGATGTCACGTTTTACGAAAAATCTACCAAAAATTTGGCAGAATATCCTCTGTAAAATGGACATCTCTCTACTAAAAGTAGAGTCGTTCCTGCACAAAATCACACTTTAAAACTATCCACAACTCAACATCTCGAGTTGGGCCCCCGAACTACACTTTATGCCCAACCGAGAACCAACACAACAACATATATAAAAACAATATAATTTTTCTTAAATCACCAATACATCATAAAAATTTAGTTAACTAATACCATTTAATTTATTTATATAACAAAAATAAAAAGGAAATGTATTTCCCAAATAAATAATAAAATTCTAGTTTATAAATAAATTTCGTTAATGGAATCAAATTTCCATTTTTACCACTAAATTAGCATTAATTATAAATAACTATCTAAATCACTCAAATGTATCATAAAAATAATAAAGGACTCATTTAAGCTTGAAAATAATAAATAAATTTATTATTCGTTTATTTTTTCAAAATTACTACTAATTAACTAAAAATTGGAAATTAATTATAAAAATTATTTTTATACTTTTATTATTTAAAAATCAGTATAAAATAGAATAATTAAATATAAATTTAATTAAAATTAAATAATTACTAATTTCTAATAATTTTCTAAAAATACATTTTTAAACATAATCTTTAAAAATTTTATATCTTAAATTCTATACATAATTTCAAAAAACTCTCTCTGCAAAGTTTAATCTAAATAATTTATAGTATTTAATAAAAATATAAAAACACTCGGGATGGAACAGTAACCGAACACCGGAATAGTAACTCTAAAATTCAACCATCTCGAAAAATTACAAACCATACATCAAAAGAAAGCTCTCAACCCCAATTTCAATAATATAAACACAATTAAGCCTATTTTTAACTCAATTGAAAGAATTTAACCAAAAACCCTAAAATCGAATTACCTAAAATTGAAGCGGTTGCCGGTGTTACCCGGTGAAATTGATTGAGGGGAACACTACCCAGAGGGTGACGAATCGTTTGAGACTGATGGCAAGGTCTAGGGTGGCCAAAGGTGGTGCCGACGACTCCAAATGTGTTCGGCCAAGTAAGAAAACGATGGGAGGAGTAGAGAAGAAGGTGGCCGACCGAAGGGGGAGGGGTGGCGGTGTCTGGTGGCTGCTGGCGTCAGCGATGGTGGCTGGTGCAGAGTGGCAGGTGGTGGCCGGAGGTGGAAGGGAAGAAGGAAAGGAAAAGAAATAAGGAAGAATAAAAAGAAGAAGAAGTAGAAGAAGAAGAAAAAGAAAAAGAAAAAGCAACTTTTTTGTTTTTTTTTTTAAATACAAAAGTACACCTAATAATATATTTTAAATTAAGATGTCTTTCCTTATATTCATACACATAAATATACTTATAAACACATAAAAATATACTCTTAATAATTATTAAATTAACTAAAATACTCATTTAACAATAATTTCATAAAAATAATATTTGACACTTAAAAATCCATAATTTAATTTAATAATTAAAAAAAATACGGGTTATAACAATTTCATCATAGAGTCAGATTGCAAGCAAGTTGTTAGCCTATATAGAAGCCAAGAAGCAGACTACTGTTGGGAAGTCATGGCTATCTTGGAAGAGATTCATAGCCTTCAACAGACCAACAAAAATATCTCTTTTCAATTCATTCCCAGACAAGCAAACACAGTTGCTAATTGGATCTCTAGAAATTAATCCTCTTTAGTTTTTAATTCTAGTTGTTTCAATGTTCATCTTAGCTTTTTAGCTCTTTTGTCCAAGGACTATCCTGGGTAATCTCGTTTCTTTATTATATTTATCTTTCAAAAAAAAACTTAAAATTTGATAAATAATTATTATTATCAACAACAAGTAAAAATGTAGAATGCCCATTATATTTCAATTTAAACTAAAAATATGAAAATAAGAAAATTAAGATTGTATGATTTCAAATTTTATAATTTTTAATTAAAATATATTGTTATTATCATATTTGATAACTTATTAATTATTATTTTTAGTAAGTAATCTAATCTTATTGATGTTATTTAAAATTAATGAGCAAAATAATGTTATTATATTTAATAACTTATTAATTATTATTGTTACTAAGTAATATAATTTTATTGATATTATTTAAAATTAATGAGCTAAATACTTTATTGATATTAATATATTTTAGCTAAAATTAATATATTTTATTGATATTATTTAAAATTAATGAGCTAAATACTATTATTACAAGTAATATATATATATATATATATATATGTATTTTGTGACTTTGTGTGTGATGATTAATTAGGAAAAATGACATTTTTGTGGCTCTGAATAATTCTTTCTAAATTTAATGTCTGAATAAAATGCTATGTTTTGTGCTTTAAATTCTTGAAAATGTCTGTTTTAAATTGTTTGAATTTTGAATTCTGTTTTTTCAATTTCTATTGTTGCTATGTTTTGTTGCAACTATTGTGTTCCAGTTGGATAAGTAATGTTGCAATCTATTCTATAGCTTTTATGCACAACTGAAATATATTTTAACTGTATTTGATTTTTTTGCTTACTATTGCAATTTTTAAAGGATGAAGAGGACATCAAAGAGGTTAAAATACCTGAAACTTGAAGGCTACATTTGTTAAAAGTATAATATGCAAATTTTTTTTTATTTTGTAAAAAAAGTAAGTTGCATCTTGATGTTTTCATTTTTATAGGATCAATAGGTTGTTGCAAGATTAAGAGTAGGATTTTAAGGAGACTAATTTGAAGTTGCTATGTGCTTGTTTTAAACATTTAAATTTTTAAGCACTTTTGTAATATATATTTTTTAATTTCTTTATTGTCAGTTAGAATTTTTAGTTAGTTTGGATTGGTTATTGTATTAAACTATTCTATTTTAATTTTGAGCTTTTTATCAAGCTTACAAACAACAATTGTTATACTATGGACCCCTGTTCATATTGCAATATGGACCAGGAGTCATTACACGTGTGAGAAAAAATGCGCTTTTTTTTTTTATGTCAAATACGTTTTTTTTCCGTTAATTGATTAAGATTACACATTCATTAACTTTTAGCTGCAAATTCATTGATCTTTAATGAATATACAGTTGAAGATCAATGAATCTGCAGTAAAGTTCACTGAACTTTACCTGAGTATTCATTGATTTTTACTTGCAAAATCATTGATCTGCAACTGCAGTTTCATATCATGGTTGAATTATTGTAGTGCCATTAGCGCAACCTCTACCATATCACTCTCTGTCTCGCGTCAAATAACTTTTTTTTACGTTAATTGATTAAGATTACGTGGGCTCATTAACCTTAAGTTGCAAATTCATTGATCTTCAATGAATATACAGTTAAAGATCAATGAATCTGCAGTAACGTTCATTGAACTTCACCTGAATATTCATTGATTTTTACTTGCAAATTCATTGATCTGCAACTGCAGTTTCATATCATGGTTGAATTATTTTAGTGTCATTAGCGCAACCTCTGCCATATCACTCTTTGTCTCATTAAATACGTTTTTTTTACATTAATTGACTAAGATTACGCGGGGTTCATTAACCTTCAGCTACAAATTCATTGATTTTCAATGAATATACAGTTGAAGATCAATGAATTTGTAGTAAAATTCATTGAACTTCACCTAAATATTCATTGATTTTTACTTGCAAATTCATTGATCTACAACTGCAGTTTCATATTCATCACATTCATTTTCCTCTTCTCAGCTAAAGATCACCTCACGAATGGCTTTTAATGCTTCTGATTAATGCAGTATTTCATCAAACACATTCACAACAAAACCATCAAACACATTCATAACAACCACCATATGGATGACCATCTGATATACAATGTATGAGTTTCAGTACCCATCTTCTCACC
>CATIWM010063019.1:0-16377 GCA_949671775.1 Mallotus repandus
AATAAAAATTCCTAAAAATAATTTACAATTTAGTTTAAAACCAATAAATCAAATCCAATAAATTTAATTTCACAGCGTATTTTCATCATCGGGTCCTCTGTCGCATCCATGCTCTAGTCATCCCGAAATTGGGTGCTTACAGTGATCATTGGGGTCCTCATTCAGCATCCCATACAATTGGACAGTCGATTGGATCATTTGCAGCAAGGTGGGCTTTATCTCAAAGTTATTAGCTTTAATGTTTGGTCTTATTATGCTCTGCCTTATGCCTCCCAAACCGGGCAAAAATGTGTCCAACAACACCCTTGTATCAACATCTTGATTACCATCATTCGCCATTGTTCTTGATTCTTCTTGAGAACATTTTTAATTCTCCTTCTCAAACCTTGTGAGTTCTGGAATGTATATGAGGAAATTTTTGCTTTATCTTTGGGTATTATGCATACACCGACAAAAAACTCTGCAAAGAGCAAAAGAATAAAAGAATTAAAACAAAAATAAATAAAAGTGGATGCCTTAATCCAACAAAAATCAAATCAATTATGATGTTAGAATAAGGTCCCCGCAACGGCGTCAAAAACTTGTTTGTGCAAAACCGCAAGCGCACGACATTAGACAAGTAGTACAAAAAATATCGATCCCATGAGGACTCGCTTTAATCACCTATCAACCTAATTCTTTATTATCTAAGGCTTTCGGATATGAAATTTTGAAATAAAATTAAATAGCAAATAAATAAACCTATAAAATAAAAACTCTTCTCAAATCTAAAGAATAAACAATCAATAATCAAAGCTTGCTAGGAATTAAATCACCTCACAATCATTAAGCTACCCAAATTTATTACTCATTTAACTATGCATATCCCGAGTATTTTCTAAAGCATCAATTAATCTTTCTCAAGTATTAATTAATTTAAATTCACAATTATCAATCAACGCAATAAAGACCCAATTCTCATTACAATCCAAACACCTAGATATCAAAATCATAAATTATGAAACCCAACTCAATGGGAATTTAATCAACTCAATTTATCTTTAATTTTGAATTCAGTTAAACTTGTGTTTATAGGTCTATTAGAATTATCATCTCTCAATGCATAATCCCAATTAAAATCAAGTTATTGGTGGCCAAACAATAACAAACATTAATATTAATAAACACAATATGCAAAAACTAATGAGTTTATTTAATTGGAAGATTAGATCAAGTTTGGATCATCAATTCCTAACAAAGAGATATTTAGCCTAACATATTATAAATATTCTCCAAGAAATCATAAGAAACCCTCATAATAAAAATACAAGAAAGAGAAGAAGAATGAAATAATTATAGTTAATCTTCAATCTTCAATTTCTTGCTCCTTCAATCTTCTAGGGTTTCTTGTGTTGTTTCTCCTCAATTGGCTCTCGAGCTATTTCGGCTATTTTCTTCTCCTAAAATTTTTCCTAATATGATATATTTAAAGGCCCTAAAACGAAGTTGTATTGCCCTTCAAAATAAGTCAATGCAATCAAAATTCCAATCCTAATCAAATTAGGACACTCTCCCTTTTATTGTGCATATAGGATGACTCACACAAAACTTTGGGCCTCTAGTATGAATTAATTAGCTTTTTAAGTCTCCATCAAAGTTATATAATTTTCTCTTAGCTTTTCTTAGCACTTTCAATCACCTCAATCCGACCATGAAATTTTTTACAAATGATGCAAATATATTCCATTAATTTTCATTTGCAAAAAGGTACATTGGAGGAATCTTCGAGTTCTTCACATTTCTTGAAGCCATCAGCTTGTTTTTATTATAACAAAAGCTCTTCCTAAGCAATGCTTCATTAAAAATCAATCCAACTTGTGCATTCAACCCATTTTGAGTTTACAAGAGCATTTTAAGGAAATAGAAAATACTTCATAATTTGTAGCTGATATTTTAGCTCTTTACTAAATTATAGGGATAGTTATCATGTATAGACCAATCATCTTCATGTATTGATTATACAATTACTATAAATATGTGTCTCTATATTGTTATATATGTGAGAGAATTTAACATACTCTCTTTCATTAAATGACTAATGGATAAGTGTTACAAAGAACTTTTTTAAAGATTATAGAACTTAGAAGTTAAAAAAAATTAGTGACTTAGTTATAAAAATAGAAAAAATTTTGAACTAAAAACATTGTTGTCTCTTTTTATTTTTATTATTGCTATAGCTAACTTATCATTATATTCTTAATGATTTAAATTAAATAAATTAATTTAAAAGATTAAGTAACATTCAAAGAAATAATAGACAAAAATTTCATCATAAATCAATATAAAATTATAAATGTTTTATAAAAAAAAGACACTTATGGATTATGGTAAAGCCAACTCAAAGCTTTCTTAGGAAGTACTATGCTTGCATTTAGAAATGGTGACTTGAATGAGCTAAATTACATCTTCGACAATTGCTTAAACTAGAGATAATAAAAAAGTTTTTTTGAGCAAACAATAATAATACCCTACTGAAAATCCCTAGGACAAAGCCCAACAGATGGAGAAAAGACTAAAATACAAAGGTCAAAAAGCAGGCCCAATTTTGTTGTTATCCAACTTAGGAGAAGGAACCCTAATTTATAGGTAACAATAATAACAATAGAAGCACATCAAACTTTCTGTCATGGTAAATTCAAATTGAAGGTGCCTTCATACCCAAACTTTGTTCCATGGATTGAGCTTAAATTTTGATTTTATTTATAGAGAGACTCACTGATTTTGTATTTTCCACCACACAAAATAATTACGTTGTAGCATTAACTTCAACAGAGTTAATGGTGATCAGATCAGAAACAACCAAGAAGAGCTCTTGCAACCACTCATCTTAGGAAGGGTGGAGTTCATATTCCAAGTCCTCCAAATTTTAGCAATTTCATAATATATGTTTCACCAAAAATGCAAAAAGCCATGAAAAACTACAAACATAAGGTTTGGTTTATCATAGAGAAATATAGATCTAGGTAGCAAATTATAAAAAAAAAAGAAGTTGGAAAGAGGGTGGTTGCTAGTCTGAAGACTAGCTACACCCCTTGAAACAAAAAGACGCAAGTTATAGAGCACAAAAAAAAAAGAAAAGGCAGAGAAAGAGACAAAAGAGAGTAGGTTGAGATAATAAAAGAGTTATCGCTTACATTTTGCCTAAAAATTATAACAAACTTGATTTTTCACTTTCAAACTTAATCCACCTAATGGATTAATTTAAATTTGGAGTTTAGGTATGAATCGAAGGAGGTTTATTAAAAACTATTGGGTTTGCCCTATCTTTAGAACCAACATATTGTTATGCTTTATTTTGACAAAAAGTATATCGTGAAACAAAACCATATTATGTATGCATATATGCTTATGTTACATTTTATTGTATTTTTGTGGTTATGCTTACATGTGCATGTGAACCAGTACCTCTTTTATTATTAATGTGTTTTATATGATTTCACATAATTTTAATTTCTTTCATCTTTTAATATGTGATCTACTTCTTATGTTTTACAATAGTAAATAAAAATAATAAATTAACTCATTTTAATATAAGTGATAAAAAAATATATATATTACAAAAAAGTACTCTATGGTGAGACAAATTTTCATTTAAAGGCTTATGGTCTTTTTTTTGACATTTAGAGATATACGGCTTCATTTTTCTAACACTTTAATACCCTATCAATTAATATTATTATCATTTTAATATAATGTTAACATTCAATAATAAAAATGTTTTTCATATGATTTGCCATCAATGTAACTATTTAGATACTTTAAAAATATTATAAATTTATTTCAAAATTTATTTCTTTTTACTGTTTATAAAACTAAAAATGCATCTTCTTTTTATTTATTGTGAGTTTTTCTAATTAGTTGAATGTTATACTGCTTAGTAAATAATTTTATTATTAAAATATCATATATTTTTTAATATTACATTATATGTTTTTAATATTATTAGTAAGTATGGTACTAAAATGCAAGTAGCTAAAACCACATACACTCAAATATAGTAAAAATATCATGGTTCTTTAATTGAAAAGATGTCTAAATATAGGGTACATTTTTATACTTTTCTTTATATTTTATTAATACTTGATGGTTTGATATTGCTTTTATACATTTGTACATTATGTTATGCACTAATTAATGAGATTTATGTGTATACTAGTTTGTTCATTTAAAATTTGATGTTATTAATGAGTTACTAATTATTGGAAGGTGTTTCAATTAATTATAGTTTTGTGAATGGTAAAGGAGTTTTAAATAGGGATATAAACAAGCTGAGTTGACCTTAAATTTTGCAAAGCTCAGGCTCAACCAAAATAAAAGGAGCCTAAAATCAACTCAAGCTTGAAATTATGTTTAAATGTTCTACTGAATCTTAGCTCACTTAGTTTTAAATAAACTTGAACTGACTTTGAGTTTTGCTCATATTGAATCCGTTTGTTAAGATAAACAAGCTCAGCTCATATTGAGCTCAATTGCATAAAATAAACCACCTAAACTTACATTACATAAGAAGAAACATTGAGATTTTGGAATCAAAATAACAAATAATTGTACCAATTACTCTAAACTCAAAAAAAAATTGAATTTTAAAATCTTTAGGCCTAATAATATATCTCACAATCTTAAAGCCACTAGCAGCAAAAAAAGTTAAAAACGAAACTTTGATTCAAGACAAGACTAACAAACCTAGTGAAACTATTATTATTCAAGAAAATAGAAAGAAATATCATTTATTTCCATGTACAAAAAAAAAAGATTTCATTCAAAATTTTCTGTCTAGTGCTAACACCTTCTCTGTTAGAGTCTCTATGCCATAACAATTAGCCTTATATCTCATAAATAAAATTTACAATTATATTGTAATCATTAAATGATAACCCAATTAATAATACTTAATTTTGGTGTAATTATAATCAAATTATACCTCCTTATATGATATTGGTTGTTGCATATAGAAAGTTGGAGAGATGTTTCAAACACTAATTTAGGTTTTTTTTTAGGATCTTGTATTGTTGTTAATAAGAAGGGATAAATGATGAAGGTATGAAGGTGAACATATTCAAATTAAGAGATAGAAAATAACATCTTAATAAAAAATTTAAAAATAATGAAGGGGAAGATAATGAACGGGAAGAGATGAAGAAAAGAGTGAATGTAAAGAAAATAGAAGGCGACAACTAAGGAATAAAACCTAAAGTGAATGAAGCATTTAGATTATCTAGCTTGAATTTAAGTTATTGAAGTTGGCATATGTATTCCTATAATTGTGTATTGTTGTAAACTTCCTAAATTAGTATATATTTAACCCACAGGTTTAGGATATAATTAGGAGAAAATTAAGGTTTATTCCTTTATGGGTTTTTGTCTTTGAGTACAAATAACCCCATATGTAGACTATGTAAAACAAATAAGAAATACAATTTTCTTTTTATTTATTTCCCAATATTTTATTTATCATAGTATCAGAGCTTGTATAAAGCCACAATAATCAAAGTTGTTCTTTCTTCCAATTTCATTCTTTCAATAGTTTCTTCTTTTTAGTTTATCCTTTTTTAATTTACTTTTACAATCATGTCTTCTACTAAAGGATGATATGAAGTATCTAGACCTTTTGATACTCTTTTAAATGGTATAAATTATATGTCGTGGTCTCAAGCTATGTCTAGTTTTCTTAAAAGGAAGAAAATTGTAGAGAATTGCTATTGGGGAAGTTAAAGCTACTGAGCAAAGTGTTGAAGAGACTGATACTAAATATAGAGAATGCCTTGAAAATTAAAATTATAAAAGTCATCAAATTATTACTTGGTCTTGGAATACATCAATTCCTATAATCTATGAAGAATTTGGCTATTATGAGTCTACAAAGGACATAAGAGACATGTTGAAAAAGTAGTATGTAACTAATTATCTAAATTTTCCATATCATCTATGAAGTACCTTACATCACACGACTTAAGAGTCAGGTCAAACAATTCGGGATTTTTATCCCAAATGCATCTTGTATGGGATTAAATTGCTATGATAGAACCTGTCTGGGAAACTAGTAAAGAAGCAAAAAAATTTAAAAATACAGGAATGAAAATCGATTGATTCAATTCTTAATAGTCTTACGAAGTGGATTTGAACATACAAGAGCCTTTTTGCTGCATATGGTTTCACTACTAAATCTTGATCAAGTTGTTGCTTATTAGTTTCGGAAGAAACTTGCTTTGGATCCCTACTATCTCAACACAGTGACTCAGTTATGGTAGTTTTTTATCCTTGCCCTACCTTAGTTGTTGTTGTAGCTACATCTAAGATGGGATCTCATAGCTCAAATGAATGTCGTTATTTTAAAAAATATGGTCATCATATTTTAAAGTGTCAAAAAGTGGCTCAAAAATAATCTTTTGGGTCTACAACTTTTTCTCTATAGTTTTGAAATAATCCATGTCCAACTTCTTCTATTGCTATTATTTCCAATTCTGATCAGTTTCCTACTTCATCATCATCATCACCTAATATTTCATTCTCTATGTATAATCTTCAAGCATTTTAAAATCATCATTTACCTACTCCTGGTAATAATTTATCTTCTACTACATCTGTCATATCAAGTAAATCTTCTTGGTTTTTTTATATAACATGATTATGACTATTAACTCTCATTTATTTGTTTTTAAAGTGTATGCATCTTATATTCATGCTATTTATACTGCTAACGACTCATCTATGTCTATTACCCATGTTGTTCATATTTTTACTCTTGAGTTATCTATTGCTAATACATATCATGTCTATAAAGTCAATCTTAATCTCTTATTGGTTTGTCAATTATGCGATATGGGTCTTCATGTTAACTTTTCTCCTTCTGTTTGTGTTGTTTAGGATCCACAGACCAAATAAACTTTTAGGAGAAGGCATAAAGTTGGATGCTTGTTTGAGCTCATTTTTCTTTACACTAATTCTCCATCATTAGTTTATGCTTCATCCACCTTAATTCCTTTGCATGTTGGCATTCTCGCTTAAGTCATGTTTCTTTTAGCCATTTGCATTCTTTAGTTTCTAGTGGACTTAATTAAAAATGAACATGTAGATTGTGAGTCATGTTTACTTAGAAAACAAGTACACTTGTCTTTTCTTATTAGTAATTTTATTTTTTTGGAACCTTTTGATTTAGTCATTTTAACATTAGGGACCGTCCCCTATTGCTACTTATGGCAGTTCTTGTTATTTTGTTATCTTTGTCGATGATTTTGCACAATTTACATGAATTTTTCTATTGCACAATTATTTTGAGCTATTTGAGTTGTATTATACTTTTGCACGTATGGTTAAAGCTCAATTTTTATGTACCATTAAAGTTCTTAGAACTAATAATGCCGTGGAATATAAGGAATACAATCACCTCTAGTTTCTCAAAGAACCGGATAAAATTTTACAACATTCTTGTCCTAACACCTTGCAACAAGATGGTAGAGTTGAACTTGATATAGACATATTTTAAACATTGTTCGTACCTTACTCATTTTTGCATCTTGTCTTAAACGTTTTTGGGGAGAGACTACTTTTACAGTTGTTTATAATATAAATCGAATTCATTCTCCAATTATTAATGATCAATCTCTTTATGAGTTTCTCTTCAAGTGTTCACCTAATTATAATATACTCAAAATTTTTAGTTATGTTTATTTTTTCCATTTGGAAACCTATGAGTATAAAAAATTAAAGCCTTGTTCTAGACTTTATTGCTTTTTGGGATACTTTATTGCACATAAAGATTATAGGTATAAGGATCCTATTTCAAAATGTTTACGCATTTCTCGTCATGCTGTCTTCTAGGAGCATGTTTTTCTTAATGTCATAATTTTTTGTTACACTGCCTTCTAATTTTTTTACTAACCCCTCAGTTGAGTTATTTTCTGAGGACACTAATGCAGGTTCTTCTCTTGAGCTTATTCAAGCGAATGACAATATGCCTCCTCTTAATGAGTTTGTTTATCTGTTGATCCAGTTGTTCCCCCTTCCTTTGAAAATTATTCACTCCGAAAACCTAATTAAGTAAGAAAAACTCATGTTCATTTTTAAGATTATCATTATTATTCTTTATGAACCTCACTCTTTTGTTGAGGCTTCTTCCAACCCTGTTTGGCAATAAACTATAACTAAAGAATTATAAGGTTTAGAGAAAACTCGAACTTTAAATTTAGTTAACTTGCTGTCAGGAAAATCTTTGGTTGGACACAGATGGATTTATAAAATTAAAACGCATTCTGATGTTACCGTTGAACAATATAAGGCTTGACTTATAGTGGAAGGCTATACTCAAGAATATGGCATTGATTATAAGGAGACTTTTGCTCTAGCTGCATGATTAACATTAGTTCATAGTCTTATTGCCATTACTGCTAAAAAATGGAATTTTTTCAAATAGATGTTAAAAATCTTTCTTAATGGAGATTTGATTAAAGAAGTTTATATGTAACCGCTACCTTGCTATGATCATCCACCTAACAAAGTTTATCATCTTTACAAAGTATTATATAGTCTTAAGCAAGCTCCTTGTGCTTGGTTCTATAAATTCAGCACAACTATTTTTCAATTTAGCTTCTGTCAAAGCTCATATAATTTAACTATTTTCATTCACAAAACTAATAATGGTATTACTCTTTTGTTGCTTTACTGGAGATGATATGATTATTACTAGAGTTGATGATATAGGTATTACAAATCTTTAAAAAATCTCTTAGTCTTTTCAAATGAAAGATTTGGGACCTCTTAATTATTTTTTAGGTTTGGAGGTCACGTCCTTATTTGATGGTTATTATATCTCTTAAGCTAAGTATGCATCTGAACGTATTGCTCGAGCAGGGTTAACAAATTGTAAAATCATTTTTACGCCTCTTAAGCCTAATGTTCATTTCACTCTAACAAATGGTATTGTTCTTTTGGAAGGCACTCGCTATCGATAGTTGGTAAGTAGTTTGGTTTATCTCATTATAACTCATCTAGATATTGTTTATGTAGTTCATATAGTCAATTAGTTTATGCCCACTCCTCATTCTGCTTATTATACTATTGTTCTTCGTATCCTTTATTATATCAAAGGGACTGTCTTCCATGGTTTACATTTCTCAGCTCACTCCTCTTTACAATTACTTACTCAGATGTTGATTGGTTGGAGATCCTACTCATGAACACTCTACTACTAGATTTTGTTTCTTTTTAGGTGACTCTCTAATTTAGTAGAGATGTAAGAAACAAGCAATAGTTTTTTGTTCAAGCACCGAAGCAGAATATAGAGTTGTTGTTGATGCAACTAAGGAGCTTCTTTGGCTTAGATGGTTGTTAGATGATATGGGTATTGTTCACACTGGTCCTACTCCTCTTTATTGTGACAACCAAAGCACAATCAAAATTGCACATAATGATGTTTTTCGTAAGCAGACTAAACATATTGAAATTGATTCTCATTTCATTAAACACCATATTCGACAAGGTCTTGTGACACTTCAGTTTGTTCCATCCATTATGCAAGTTGCTGATATTTTTACCAAAACTCATTCACTTTGCCGATTTCAAGAATTGGTGTCCAAACTCAAGATTGGTTCAATGCACCCATCTTGAGTTTGAGGGGGGATGCTGACATATATATTCCTATAATTGTGTATTATTGTAAACTTTTTATTTTATTGTATATTTGACCAACTAGTTTAGGATGTAATTAGAAGGAAATTAGGGTTTATTTCTTTTATGGGTTGTTGTCTTTCGGTATAAATATTCCCTTATGTATACTATGTAAGACATACAAGAAATACAACTTTCTTCTTATTTCTTTTCTAATATTTTCTTTATCAATTTAGGTTAAATATCAAAATTATATAATTTTACAAATTACGTAATTTTGTTGATTTAGCATCAAAATTAATACTAATTCGTAATCAAAACTAATACTAATTCTTAATTAATACTTAACTCGCCAAAAATTCATTCACAAAGACTTGTTTATCAAACAAGCTTTAAAACAATGTTTGGGTTTGGTTTATTTACCTTAACAATTGAGTTCAAATGAGTTTTTGTGAGTTAAAATTTGAGTAGTTTGCGAGCAATTTGACTCATTTACACTCCTAATTTTTTGACGAAACTTAGGATGAATTGATTGTAATACTAAATTTTTCTTTAGTTTTTAAGAAATTTACTGAGTAATAATTCCTATACAGTTCAAATCTAAATTAATATTATAGTGGATTATAGTATTTAACATGCAATTTTGTGAGAAAATAATTATTTAATTCAGTGTAAGATAAAAAGAAGCCAACTACATATTTGCTGAGTTTATGAACCACCACTATAAAATTTCAAAAGGTTCAAGCAGGGAAGGGTATTTAGACAACATAATTATTTAATTGAAAGAGAAGGGTATTTTCTTTTACAATTAACTAAATGAGGAAGTGCAACAAAATAATATTTATGGACCAGCAGTCTTTAAATTCAAAGTGGTGGAGAATGCTTATATAATATATATACATGTAATCCAGTTGCATTGTCAAACAATGCTTTTTAGTGCATTCTCATCAAGTTTGTTACATTTTAACTCGAACAAAACTCGAACAAAATTGCTTCTTTTTCACACAACTTTCCATTTTAACTTTCAACTTTTAATAGTTTAAGTAGTCCATTGCAAGCCCCTCCACAACAACACTGCCCAACCATCGATATACAATGTATACAAATATTCAAGTGTGAAGCTTACTGAGATTGTAAGCTAAAAATTGCTCAAAAACAACACTGACATCTTTCTTTACTTCTTGTTGAGGAGGTGAGCGAGGTTTCGAAGTTCCTCAAATGCATGCATTGTTTCTGCATCAAATCCTCCAGCAAACTGCATCAAGCAGATAAAAAATTCAGATTATATTAAGGCATATATGACTTAAGTAAAGAGTAAAAAATAAAAGAAACAATGTACCAACTGGAAATTTGACAGTAAAGCAGAACAATATATAGTTTACTGGGTTTCTCTTTTATCAGTTTCTTAGGTTCTTTGTAAAGGCTCTTTCATGTGCTAATGAAGCAGGTACTCTTATTGGTGCATAACAGGACAAGGTGAAACAATGTACCAACTGGAAATTTCACAGTAAAGCAAAACAATATATTAGTTTACTGGTTTCTGTTTTATCAGGTTCTTATGTTAAAAGGCTCTTTCATGTGCTAATGAAGCAGGTACTCTTATTGGTGCATAACAGGACAAGGCGGAAAAAAAATGTCAACCCAACAAACCTGATGAATTCTGAATGCAAATCTAACTCCTTGAAGTAACACATAGTCAAGTGCAGGGTCTTTTTCTAGTGCTGCTTTTGACTGAATTTCCATAGCTACTCTCTTCATGTACTTCTTTGCCAGCTTAACTGAGCCAAACTTTATCTGCAACATAAAGTTGTCAATTAATTGCCATGTGATACATCAAGACTATCTTCAGAATCCATTTTAAATGCGCCTTACTTTGACTATGAAAATTCACTAGGATGCATTTGTTAGACAAGCATCTTTATATATATATAAGTTCAAACATTGAAGAGGAATAGTAGCATTTGAGAGTTACGAGAAGCAATTCCCCTCTCTGCACTAACATTACTCTAAAAGGCATCTTTTGAAGCAGTACTAGATTATGCCCATCATTCACTTCAAAGACTCTATTTTGACCCTTTTATGGTGTAACATCAGACGTTTCACCCTCACCTTTGCTATGTTTAGCTTGAAAATAGTAAGAAAACAATGCTGAAGAATGAGAATTTTAGATCAACCTTACCTTGCTAATAATGCCATTGTCAAGCATCCAATCTGTTGGAATTTGGAATTCATTGCAATTTCGCATCAAGAATTCTCTCGTCCGAAGCAGATTATAAACAGTACGTTCCATCCTGCAAGAGAATACTAAAAAAATAAACATATGTTGCAAGCAGATATAATTTGTAAAATCAAAGCAAAATTTCAGGCACTTACTTCTCAGACAAAGTGACCATTTTCTTTAGTGCAATATCACAAGGAACTCGAGGATCATCCTTGTAATAAGAAACTTCTGACTCCAATTTCTTCAAATCTCTATACCCAAATGCTGCTTCTCGCAATGCATCAGCTTTCTTTTCTGGCCATTCAAAGTGCTTCAGGACTGCCCTCTCATCCACCTTTGCAAAGATGCACATACAAGGATAATAAGATATTTCTGATTATCATCTAAGTCTTATTTTCAGTTACAAGTTGTTTCTAAAAGCATCAAAACAAGGAAAGTTTTGAAATTCAATGTTGCATAGATTGGCAAGGTATCATGACTCGTGTTGGTGCATTTTCTATCATGGATTGCTCTTCCTTAAAAGATTTCTATTATTCAATAGCCATGATTTACAGCCAAAACAAAAACTGTGAAAAATATCCAGCAAAATGAAAAGATTTATATTAAATGCAACTATATCAGTTCATTCTATTAAAGATAGGGGCCAACTTACCAGAAAGCCAAGTTCATCATCCAACCATTTCACAAATGCCTCGACATCTTCAATATTCTGAAACACTGCATTATTAACCTCTCTTATAAGTGAATTGACAAATTCTCCTTGAGTTTCAACGTCTGCTTTGATCTGCAAACAGTTGATACTAGTGCTGTTAAGCATTTAAACTAAAATATGAGAATAAACGAAAATAAGAATGTTTGTCTAGGCATAGAAAAAGGAACAAGAAATTGAGATTCTTAGACCATCAGCTTCAATCCCAGTATGCCTTAAGGATCATCAAGGAACATCACCGTGATTATGTTGCAAATTGACCGATGAACAAGAGAAGAATAACCACCTACCGCAAGTAAATGAGACGACCTGTTTTCAATTTCATCAATCATACTGCTACGAACATTTGCAACATCTGAGGCATCACAGACGCCTCCATTTGAAGATTCCTTTCTGGAGTCCCTCTTCATGAGAGAATGGTAAAATTCAACAACTTGTGGTGCTCGCTGCACTACTCCTGCTGAACTACTTCTCGCTGAGAACTTTGGAGGAAGAGGAGGAGGAGGAGGAGGTGGTGGTGGAGGTGGTGGGGGTGGAACTTGAGCTGAACGTTCCTCTTTAGTTTCACTTGGCACAAAACATGAAGGTCTTGGAGGAGGATTCGGAACGCGCAAAGCCCTTTTCTCAACATCTAATGATGACATTATCTTACTATTCTCTATGCAGTTTCCATACATATGTGGCCTTTGATCCATTCCTAAATCATATTTCTGAGAAGTCAGTGGCTCAGTTTCTTTTTCCACTTCTTTTACACACATAAAACCATCAGACTGCCTTCTCTTATTTGATACCAGCTCTTCTATGCTGAATTTTGATCCACTTATGGAGTGTCTTCTTCTTGGACTCCTCAATTCCTCTGAATGGACCCAGATTTTATCAGGGCATTCTAAGTTTGGCAAATCCTCATAAGTAGTAGGCCATTTTTTAAGCTTCTTAATAAAATTTAATCTCTTTGCACTGCTATACTCTAAGTACTCATTGCAAGAGACTGAGCCAACAGATTCATTACTCCTCTCTGCTGAATTCAGGACAGAGGCCTTGTCGGAATTTGTTGAGAAAGTAGAATTCCTCAGTTCATCTCTCAAACATGAATTTACCCACCTCAGGTACGCAAGCTCCTCAACCTCATTTAACCTGCTCATTTGCAGACCCTCAACTTGTTTACACAAATCTTCATTTGTTAGTCTTAGTGAAGATGCCTCAGCTTTAATTTTTGCTACAATATCACTCTGCCAAAATCCAAGAGTAAGGTCAGTTGCACTCAATTATAGACTATCAATCAACTTTTTTTTTTGGCTGCTAAAAGATAATTGGAAGGTAGATGCAGAATAGGCTAGAGTAACTGATAGAAAATCCAGGCCATTCAAAAATACGAAATTTTTTTTATTGTTAATTCCATGAATCAATATAACTTACTAGAAATCCATCAATTATCAATTCAATTCATTATAACACATTAACAGTTCAACTGAATTGAATTCTTGAAAAGTCATGTCAAGTTTAGCATGATTGCATTTCATTTAAAATGCCTTTTTTTTTTCTATTTAAGTTGAAATAATTAATTTCTAGCAATGATGGGAATTCCAAACAGAAGATTAAAATAAATTGAATTTAATTCTTGCACTCTCAGTCTATACAAACACACTCCCAAATTATGACAAAATTTCAACTTTTGTTTTCATTGACATTTTCTCAGTAATTTAAAGCTCCATACAAACTCAGGAAAAAAAAAAAGATAGTACCTCAGAAGCCTTGGCAACAGAAGCTAATTGAGTCTCCACTAAAGATAACTTGCAAGAAAGATTCCTCTTTTCCATCTGTAACTCCTTATTCAACCTCCTCAACTCAACAACTTCCATTTCCATATTCCCCATTGAACTCCCATTGTCCTCTCTTTTCAAAATCTCTGCATGCTTCTTCTCTGAATTCAAGCACATTTCAGCCACTTGCTCACAAAGAACACTTTTCTCAGACTCCAAAATCCCAATTCTCTTAGAAAGCTCATCAACCTCATCTTTCTTTACATCAAGTTCCCTTTCAAGTTCCAGTAACCTTCCATTCCTCTTAAGCTCCGATACTTCTGCCTGCAACTTGAACTCCCTTTCTTTAGATTCTTGAAGCAAGCTTCGTAAATGGTCTAATTCAAGAAACAGATCACGTGACCCTGAAGATTGTCTCCTGTGATGAGTTTGATTCTGGTATGCATGTGGGTAAACTTGGGTAGCTGTTACTGAGCAAGATAGATCACCAATGAGCGATCTTTTAACTCTAGATTGGGATGGGATAAGAGGGTTCTTTTGGTTTGTGGATTCTGAGTTTGATAATGGAAGTTTCTTGCTTGTAACTACTGCAGTTGAGTGTAAAGCTTTAGTCTTTTTATCTGCTGTAAAGCCTTTAACAATGTGTGAACCCCACGAAGATCTAGGCTTTGAAGCATTATTGTTATTGCCTTTTGTATTCTGTGCCTTTGGTGCATGATTTTGATCTGCAAATTTTGAAGCTTTTGATTTAGTTTCAGAAGGGTTCTCCTTTTCTTCTCTCATCTCGTTGAAGAAAACCAAGAAAAAATTTTCAATCTTTGAGATAAATTTTCTTTCTTGCCAAAAACTTTCAAGCTATAACGATCAAAATCCAGAACAAATCTTTGAGTTCAAGAAAGGGCTTTTGATCGATTGGAGCTAAAAAAAAAAAGAATTGGGTTTTCGTTTTCATGGATTTGAAATTTGAAGAGGAGCTGAGAATGGTTGATTACAAATAGATTATAGTTGCTAAGAAACGGAATGTGCAAAGTGGCAGCTTTTCTTTATTGCAACAATTTGAATTTTTGAATTTTGAATGTGCTCTCTTTTTCAAGGACTTTCTTAGGAATACGAGGGAGGGCGTGCAAATGAAACAACGGTCGTATTCTGTGCCAGAATGGGCCCACCACAACTAGGGTTTGCATGCGTACAGATTTAAGATGAAGGTACCTTTTTGTAATTTTTCTAATAATAAGGTATCGATGGCATTATGCCGCCAATCGTTTGTCTCCAAACAATCACTTTCGAAGTTTTTTTTTTTAATAATACATTGGTCAAATGGCCTGAATATACCATATGGACTGCAACACATAAAACATTTTTTTTTATTTTTAAAATTACATAAATATTAATTATGTGAATTAATTATACTAAATTTTGAACTATGTATTTTTATAATATTTTTACAAAACAATGACCATTTAAATTTTTTTAATTTTTCTATTTTTATATTTCTGACTTTCATTAGTTATATTAATGATTGGGTCAACCTCATAGGACGAACAAACCACCAAAATATCGTCGTTCAATTAATTTTTATTGAATTTTTGCCTTTAATTGAGTCCTCAATTTTATTAATTTTTACTGAATTTTTTACAGTAATTTAATCTTCAATCTATAATACTAATTTTTACAGCAAAAAAAATATTTTTTGTATATTCTTTTATATCTTTTATTTTTATTACTTTCATAATTTTTATTATTTTTACGAATTATACCAATACTTTTTATTTTATACATATTCATCCAATTTAAATATTATTAGTATTTATTTATAAATTTTATATAATTAAATATTATAATTATATTAATAAAAATATAATTAAATTATGAATTATCTTAATTCAATTTTTATATAAGTGAAACTAAAATTTAGTAAAAAAAATAGTAAAATAAATATTAGATTTAATACTATAAATAATATAAAATATCATAATTTATTTAATTAAAACATACAAAACATTATAATTAAATGACATATAATATTATTATATGACTTATTTAAT
>CATIWM010063044.1:0-14045 GCA_949671775.1 Mallotus repandus
CCTCCAACCACTTGTAGATATATCTGACTCATGTCCACAGGCTCCGTAGACTCCTCCTCAGACTGAGAAGCAGAGGATATCATGGTTTCCACAGCATCCTATATTTAATTCAGTAAATAATTATTAATTTTTATTAAAAAATTATTGAGTTATTTAATAAAGCAAAATTGAAAACTATACTTTAATAATTATTTAAGAATAGTTGAATTATGTAATAAAGGAAAATTGAACATATTTATATATATGGCATCCTAATTAGCAAACAGTAGTTACAATTCGGTCAGTATCACCAACGCTTTCGCCTGCTTCAACCCTGTTTAGAACGTCTTCAGGCAGAACTACTCTGAAAACAGCATAATGATGATTCAAGCTTTTCTCACCCTGTAGCCTGTGAACACTCCCTAATGCACCAGCATTCGGATTGGGGAAAGCAAAAAATATGCGTTTGATCCTTTGATGAACAAGCGCCATTGCACACCTTTAATAAGAAAATTGTTGAATATCAAAATAATTGAGCATTTTAAAACATCTAGAAGACGAAAGGACTCAAGAGTCGAGCTTGTTAGTGGCCTTTAACAATTTTGAGTGAAAAAAAATCATCCAACAGCCTACAAGCTCAACTGATTAGCGACAGCAAACGTACTTTACAAAAGCAACATGCCAATTATCCCCTTTCCTCCAATAGAACTACTGGACATAATATTTTAACCATAATCAGAGATTGCAATTAACCTTTTTTGAAGGCCCACTTAAAGTTACATTTTTTTTACTTCATATATTATGAATTCTTTTAGGATACTGAATATCTTCTTCAAGTTCAACAAATAGAGCAGTATGGTCTCTTTATGAAAAAAAAAAAAAAAAAAATGGTTGAGCAAACATGTGTCACAGGCCGGAGTTTGAGATTGAATTCTATGGTGATTGATTAATAAATTGTAACTGCTGGTTTGTGGTTTTATTCGTGTTTCTATCGGTGAGAGTGCGAAGAAAAAGGGAAGAAAAAGGGCTTCTCTTGATATATATGTGTGTGTGTATGAGTTAACAAGAAGGATAACAACAACCTTAACAATCTAAACAAACTAAACAGAAAACCAAAAATGCTGATCCTAACAAACTTATTCAAAATGCTACCCTAACAGATAACCTAGGAATTCAAAAATGCATGTGAAATAACTAATTTAAATGCCCATAATTAGAGACCATAACAGCATGTTGCCTATATGATGAAGAAACTGATACAATAATTGCTTTGACAAACTTACATGGTACATGGCTCCCAAACCGTATAGATGTCATAACCAGTGCACAGATAAGGCCTCACCAATGCATCCTTGTTACAAGAATCCAATCCCTTCCCATTCTCAACCTAAAATAAGGTAATGTAAAGCTTAAGTGCATTTTTCTATTGTCATCAGTTGAACATAAATTGATACATAAAACAAAATGACAAAGAATCATAAAACAACCAGACCCATTTGAGGTCCCATAACAAACCAAATTCCAAAATGTTTCACATAAAATAAGTAGAATTGACTCACATTTGCAAGGTTAATCTTTTGTTTTTTTGCCAGAGAACTTGCATTAGAGGACTGTATGAGACCTGCTTCCAAGTACTCCTCCCCAATACTAGACAAATTAGGGAATCTAAGTCTATCCCTCTCCGCAGAAGATTCTATAGCAACAATAGAAGCATGCCGTAATGGGTGACAATAACAAGAACTTGCCACATTCGATTCTTGCCTAGACCACTGCCAAGGGTTTAAACAAGAAACAGAAAAATCTAATTTTTCAGATCTGCCATGCACACCGTTTGGAAACATGGTCATATGACTTGCTAATCCATTGGTATTGGGATTAGAAGTAATGAAGGGTGGCAGTTTCAAGTGGCCATTTTCAACATGGGAACTGTTTTTGGAAACATGCCATGAAACAATTTCATCGCATCCGCTTGCAATAATCTGCTGGACTGAAGGATCCACTATAAGTGCAGCATTGACAACCTGTAGAAAGAAAATGCAATTAGACATACTAAACAGTACTGAGACCCACCTACAAATTTAAAAGTGTACACTTTTTCCTGATCCAACATCACCGAAGCCAAAACCCATTTCCCCAGCCCCCACTTGAGTATTATAAATCAGAAGACACCTCCTTTCAGTTGGGCACCCAAATGAAAGCTTTCAGTTGGGCACCCAAATGAAAGCTTTCAGGGAAAGTCACAATTAGACTACACCAGTACCAACAGCAGTTGGTAACTAAATTAACACAATCTAGCCATATTGCATTCTGCAGAGATAAACTTGGTCTACAGAAGAAAATTAATAGTTACCGAACCATAACCAGATTTTGCCAATTCAATAGTCATTTTCATGAAGTTGAAAACTGGTTGTGAGTCCTCTTCACCAAATCCAGCAATGCCATCAATATTGCTGTAATTGGAGAAAAATAAGAGATATAAGTAAGAGTAGAACAGCCAAAATTCATTGTGATTGATGGACGCGAAGAATTTTTTCAAGACAAATTTTAGAAAAGAAACAAACTCATAGAAGAACTTAAAAATATGAGTAATTAGGATGGTGCATCTTCCATAAAATTCTTTTTATGTCATCACTTGCCACTTCTATTGTGCATACACCAACAACAGAAATGCATGAGCAGAATCTTAACATAATACTAAACAAATGAACCTCAGCTATATAAACTTCTTATGTTGCTTTTACTGTCATGTCTAGAAATAATGCCTTTGGTCTGGCAGGCAATTAAAGTCACATCTAAGAGTCATCTACAGCACAATTCATCCCAATCTAGTTGGGGAATTTGGGGCTAGTTGCATGGGTCTGTCATTCTAATAGTTTTAAGGCCAACTTTCATAACAGAAAAATTGCTAGAGAGAATCATCCCTGTTCTATAAGCAAGCCTCAAGCTAGAATATCAGATACCTACAGCTAAAAAATCAAGCAGAATACATCTCCTACTATCTTTTGCAACAATCCAACAATAGTTCAAAGATCAAGTATACTCGGTTCATAAAGTACTACTAAGCACTGCTGAATGACAAAGATACGAAAAAAATCCATCTATTAGAAACATTTGGCCCTTGACAAAGAATTATCTAAACAAAAATTTTCAAGTCCTTTCACTATGGAAATCTTGCATATTCTAGAATAAATTCATGTTCCTGAAACCTGTTGTTCAAGAAAGTAATTAACACTAACGATCAAGAAATAGCATTAAGCACCAAAATTCACATTATTTTCAAAAGAAACCTAAAGAGTCCTATAATTGCATGGTACTAAAAATTGTATACAATTTTAAAACATTATTGTGAATTAGCAGTTGGTCAACTTTTTGAAAGTTGGACTTGGGTTCAAAAATGGTTGGAAAATCCAGAATACAACTCGTGATCTAATTTTTTAAATAGTTGATTCCAGTGGTACAAAATCTAAAGACTAAAATTACCCATAAAGGCAAAAAGCAAAAATATCCAAGTGCATTGATCATAGTAAAAAGTAAAATTCTTGTCATATCTTAATAACATGGATCCACTGGTAAAATGATACTACTAGAAACAATATTTTTATTAAAAATCAATAAATAAATAAGAGCCAAACATTGAAGAAAGGGCACATCCTCACCTATGGTCCTAACAAAAAGCATACAAAATTGCTCAATATTGCACCCTTCATTATAAGAATAGAGACTAGAAAGAAATTCACATAAAAGTAGCAGTCACTAAGTAATAGAGAAACAACCAGGAAGGCAATCAAACAAAGGCTAAATAAATAATAAGGTAAAAAAAAAAGAACTTACTAGGTAGGTGGATGAAATGATGTTGGCCAAAACTTGCATTGTTCTTCCCACTCTTCTCTAGATGTTGCAGCATATTTGCAAATCTGAAATTACATAAGGTCCATACGTAAAACATGACTGCTTTAATTAGATCTAGAAACAGTCATACCTAACTAGATCCAAAAAAGAAAGTCATATTTATAAGACAAACTACAGAAACCATTTCAGATTGCTAAGATATTTAAAAGGGATAGCAATGCCTGATAAACGTGAATTCTTGTAGTAAACTAAAAACATATCATCACTTTTCTTGAGAACATCTTCCATGACAATGAATTCTCAATTACCTAGCCGCCACTGTAAGCTCTAATCTAATTGGTATAACCAACCACCATGATGTTTCGAATAAGGTCTTTTGACTCATTGGCTTTCATTGTTTGCATAATAACAAAAACATGTTAAATAGATTCAAGTTTTGCAAGGGAAAAAGCATAAAAAGAAAAATAATATGTGAAGATGATTAGTTGAACATTAAGAGATAAGAGTTATGGTTGAATCTAATTATTTTAGCAAAACGTTAGGTCAAGTAATGAAAAATTAGATGCCCCACAGTGAGCCAGTAAGCAAATCATGAATTTCCTTAGTTCCTCACTTGTTACTGCAATCCATTTGTTTGCAGGTATTAGCACTAAAGTAAAAGCTAATCTCACTACATGATAGCAGTTACATGTAATTTATTATGCACGATAAGGGCTTCTCCAGAATCCTGTCTCCTAAATAAGAATTACAGCCATAAGATTGGAAATCAAAGAGCAAAGGCAAATCACTACTGACATTAAAAGAAAAATTTTAACTATTAAACAAGTGTAAACTCCAAAACAATGCAAATTAAGAGTAATTACAGATAGGATTGGGACCCTAAAAGTACTCAGCCACAGAATGTAAAGGCAATTATGTGTAATATGAATATAAGAAATCTACAAATATAGAAAGGTAAAATTAAAAATAAAAATAAAAAGAACAACCCACTTTTGCGATAAAAGGACTCAACTGGTAAGCATTGATTAGCTCTTGTACATCCTGAGGCATGTTGTTTGAGACATTATCATTATCAGAAGCTAGGCACAAAATAACTGACAGCTGAGTTTTCCCTGTGGAAAGACCAATTATCACCATTATCCCAATAATCATGGAGCATCAGAAAACTGAAGAATAGAAAAATAAAGATAGGCAAACAAAAAATAAATAAATAAATAATTAGAAAAAAATGAAACATACTGAATCGTGCCAACATCCTTAATCTGAAAAAGACCACTAAATAGACAACTACCCACTAGAGCTAAGGCTGCAAAGTTACTATTTTTATTGTTCAATGATTATACTAAGTTGAAAAACAAAAAGGAAGTAATCTAAAATCACACATAAAGTAAGCCTCCAACAATTCCCGATATATACATGTAACTGGGTGCTAGTTATTTGACAAAAAAAATTCATAACATCAAATTAAGAGAAAATGTAAAAACAAATTACACAGTATAAAATAAACAAAAGTACCACCTTCAACATGCCTCTTTCGTATCCGCTTCACATGGCAGATATTTTCAAGTGGAGCTATCTTATTTAATTGCCTGTGACAACAAATTTTCATACCATCAATTTTTAAACAACATCAAAAGAAAATAAAAGATAATTGTGATTAATAAGAGATTAACCTTATAAGAGCATTTGCAAGCTTAGGGTCTTCTATCACAGAGGCAAACACATTCACTACAAGAAGAAATTGAAAAGAATGTATATAATTATGATTTATAGTAAGAAGAAGAAAGAGCAAAATAGATATGAGTTTCAATAATCTCACCAGTAGGTTGTTGGTCAGGAGGAACATGTGGCTTATCAGGAATGTAAATAATTTGCCACCCATCTCCATCTGTGCTCTTCTTCATCTGTGTTCTCAGCACTGTGCTTGCGAACAAAAACACAAGAAACTGGCAAACGAAGAGAAGAGTGCCCTTAAAAATGGGAATGTGAAATGATGTCGTTCCTTTTATTTTAGAAAAGTATAAAAGGTTAATGCACATTATAACTTTTATTTTGAACTCATTTAACTCCTAAAATTAATATTTTTATTCCATTGAGCTCATGATTTAATAGGGTGGACAATAATGTGAAATTCACACGTTTTTTTAGCACGTAAGGTAGAAAAAAGTTGCTGACATACATATATGATTATGTTTAAATAAAAATTATATATACAAAAGATTAAATTGTTATTTGGAAGCAAATAAAGTTTGCAATTGAGTCCCCATCTTTTTCTGCCCTTTTCACATCACCCCATTTAAACCATCACCACCACCGCTGCCACTTTATATATCATTCAAACCACCACTATTCATCAACAAGGTGCCATTATTTCTACAATAAATACCACCAGATTTTATGCAATAGCACTAAACTAAAGAAAAACTAAATAACATTAAAATTAACCAAGAAAATTTTAAAACAATAATAAAAATTTCTTCTTGGGCATTTTATCAAACAAGTGGTGAGCAGAATTCAGAGTACATTGTTTCAGCTTCTTCCCTTGCCTTATTACGTTCCTCACAGCTTGGTTGCCATGGCCAACAATCACAAAAATCTTGGCAATGACAAACAATGAAATAGCAGTACATATTGTTATGAGCTAGAGAAATAATGGCACATCTTTGCAATGACAAACAATCGTGAAAAAAATGTAAGTAATTGATTACCTGGCAAACAAAGAGGTGGGGAATTCTTCAGTGATCCAGAAAAAGCCCGAGGGAAATTCAATAGAAATAATTCAGGAGGTATCTTGGCAAAATGCGAAGCATCAGGGAGCGGCAAGGGCTGTGGCAAGGTGTAAGAGGGAGGCTTTTAAGCAGAATCAGGTGAAGAAGGAGAATTCAAGTAATCAAATGGATGGGTGGCAGAAAAAGAAACGATCAAATGGATGGGTGGCAGAAAAAGAAACGTCTTTCAATTTACTATTATTATTTTTTTTCTGTTGATTCAGTTTATAAGATTTAGCAAATTGAGAGAGGTAGAAAGTTAGGGATTTAGTTATTTAGGTTAGGTTCAAAGGGTTTTTACTTTTTGAACTTGTAATATGTTAGTAAAAAAAATTTACCATATGTTGTGACAAAGATGCTCACATCAGTAAATTTTTTTCATCGTATTAATTTAAGTTCTTTTGAGGCAAAGCAATCACTTGTCCAGAATTGAGGTTATTTAAGTTCAAAATAAAAATTTAGATATATGATTGGCAATGTTGAAAGTTGAAAAATGTAATATATAAAAGGATAAAGTTCACGAATGAAAATGAATTATCACCTAAATATACATTATACAAGTGATTTATGTCGGAAATGTTTGAAATATTTGTCCTATATTAAATTGGATTCGTAGATGTAGTTGGCACTTCATCCAACTAAAAATTGGATCAAGGATTTAGATTAAAAAAAAAAAAAAAAAAAAGAGGAAGAAAAAGAGGAAAAAGAATCTAGAGAGGAAATCACAAAATTTCACTAATATCAAACATAACGTTACAAATGCGTTGTCTCGACTAATATAGTTGTTACCTTCTACTCTCTTTTGGACTGTAGTGCAACAAAATAAAATGAACCATCCATACCAAACATATGGCACTAATGGCTCAATCAACTATTAATTCCTATAAACAACATGACTAAATACATGAACGAAAAACCATATTATTCCTCATAATAATCCCCTCCCTTTCAAAAAACTTTGTCCACAAGGTTGACTTGCGAAAACCTCTCTTGAATGTTGAAGAGAAATTCCCAGGTAGCATCCTCATGAAGTTTATCTGACCATTGGATTAACACCTTAGTGGCAGCTTAATTTCCCTTTTTCACCATCTTTCTGTCTAAAATGGCCACAGGAACAGGAGGCACCATAAGTGGCATAGGCAACTGAGATGAAGTGTTAGCATTTGGAGGTATAGTGCTCTTAAGTTGAGACACATGGAAAACTGGGTGAACACTAGCATCAGGTGGCAACCTCAGTTTGTACGCCACTGCACCAATTTTATCTTCTACCATAAATGGTCTATAGTAAAGAGGGGAGAGCTTATAATTCTTCCTGTGAGCAAGACTATGCTACTTATAAGGTTGTAATTTAACAAAAACCCAATGACCTATGGCAAAGGTCCTATCAGTTTTGTGTTGGTCATCCTGTTGCTTCATTCGATTATGGGCTCTTAAAAGATGGTGCTTCAGAATTTGCAGAGTTGATTCCCTGTCTTGCAAGCATTGATCGACAACTACAATTGATGAATCTTCAGGAAAATAGGGGGTATGCAAGGGTGGGGGCATCCCATAAACTATCTCAAAAGGGGTCATATGAGTAGTTGTATGGTAGTTAGTGTTATACCACTATTTAGCTAAAGGCAACCACTTAATCCATTGTTGTGGATTCTTCCCTGTCATGCACCTCAAGTAAGTTTCCAAACAACGGTTGACAACCTTAGCCTGGCCATCTATCTGTGGGTGGTAAGAAGTGGATTTGAGAAGCTCAACTCCTTGTAACTTAAACAATTCTTCCCAAAAACAGCTAACAAATATGGGGTCCCTGTCACTGACAATGGAAGATGGCCATCCATGCAGCTTAAAAATGTTAGCCAAAAAGACATTAGCTACTATGGAAACAGTATAAGGATGGCTTAGTCCTAAGAAATGAGCATACTTGCTCAAACGATCAACTACCACAAGAATGACATCTTTCCCACCTGACTTAGGCAACCCTTCGATGAAATCCATGTTAATATCCGTCCAGATACTAGTGGGTATGGGTAGGGGCTGCAGTAACCCTGGTGTGTTAACGTTCTCTGATTTTTAAATCTAACACACCACATAGCTTCTAACATAATTGCGCACATCCTTTTCCATTCCTCTCCAATAAAAAAGCAATTAGAGTTGTTTGACAATGGCTTGAACCATATAGTGCCCTCCAACAGCTGAATCATGTATTAACTTTAATAACTTCAGCTTAAGTTGAGGATCATTTCCAATCACCAATCAACCTTTTCTTCTAAGTAAGTTCACATGCCAAGTGTAAGGGCTTTGGGTCAAGTTGCCTTGTTGCAAAGCTATAAGAATGGACTATATGTTAAGGTCTTTACTCTAACTTTCTTCAATTTTGGGCAATAAGCTACTGATAGAAGTAGAGACTGTTAGAGTAGCAAACTCAGGTGCAGGTAGTCGAGACAAAGTGTTTGCTACAACATTTTCTCTTCCCTTCTTGTAAGAAATAGAGAAATCATATCCAAACAACTTAGCAATATATTTCTACTAGTGAGTAGTGGTGATCCACTGCTCCATCAGAAATTTGAGACTGTGATGATAAGTTTTTATGAGAAAATGCCTATGAGCCACATAATGATCCCACTTTTTAATAGCATACACAATTGCTAAAAGTTCCTTCTCATACACAGACAAGGAATGATGCCTATGGGCCAGAGCTTTACTGATGTCTGCAATAGGATGAGAATCATGCATTAACATTGCTCTAATGCCGACATCACAAGCATCAGTGTCAATTACAAATTGCTTGTTGGGGGAAGGAAGTGCTAACACTGGGGCAGAAGTAAGAGCAAGCTTTAAAGTCTCAAAAGCTTATTAAGCAGCTGCTATCCAGCAAAAATTGTCCTTCTTTAGAAGATCAGTAAGTGGCTTGCTCAACAGCCCATATCCCTTTATAAACCGCCTGTAGTACCCAACTAGACCCAAAAACTCTCTTAGTTGCTTTAGATTTCTAGGGATAGGCCAATGTTCAATAGCTTTCACCTTCTTTGGATCTGTAGAGACTCCCTCCCCATTAATAATGTGTCCCAAGTATTCAACCGAATTACTGCCAAACACACACTTGCTACACTTAACAAACAATTAATTCTCTTGCAGTTTGAGGAACACAGCTCTCAAGTATTGTAAATGGGACTTCAAATCTCTATTGTAGATCAATGTATCATAAAAAAAGACTAGGATAAACTTCTAAAGATAGGGCCTAAATATCTCATTCATTAGATTTTGAAAAGTGGAGGGAGCATTTGTAAGCCCAAAGGGCATGACAGTGAACTCATAGTGACCATCATGAGTTCAAAATGTTATTTTATGTATATTTGGAGGGTACATTATGATCTGGTGATAACCAGAGGTCAAGTCAATCTTAGAAAATACCATAGCATCATGCAATTCATCTAGCAACTTTTCAATGACAGGGATTGGATACCTGTCCTTAATTATTATTTTATTAAGAGCTCTATAGTCGATGCACATCCTCTAGCTATTGTCCTTTTTCTTGACAAGGACAATGGGTGAAGAGTAAGGACTAACACTTGGCTGTATAACCCCAGTTTGAAGCAATTCTTGCATTATCTGCTCTATCACATCTTTCTGGAGTTGAGACTGTTTATAGGGGTGAATATTGATGGGTTTGGTTCCCTCCTCCAAGGAAATTCTGTGGTCTTGAGCCCTGTGAGGAGGTAGTCCAATAGGCTTCTCAAACAGGAATTGGAATTCCGTTAACAAGTCGGATAGCTCAGGGCTTGTCATTTCTTCACTCTGTTGTATAGCAAAAAATGTGCCCATCTAAGTGGAGTCCGCTAGCAGTGGAATCTCTCTCACCCTTAACAAGTGAGTTGTAGTAGTGCTATGCTGCATCAGTTTAGCCATGTTGCTTTCTGAGAGAAACTTGAGTTTAGTAGTCGTAATGCCCTACAACCTACAAATTTGACCAGCTATTTCAAAAGACATTTGCAATGTACTAAAGTTCTAAGTGATATCTCCCAGTGTGGATAACCATTGAATGCCTAGACCATTTTACACCCTCCTAAAGGTATAACCAAGAAATCAGCTGTGAAATACTGTCCCTGCACCTCCCAAGTAAGTTATTTACAAATATAATGACACCAAATCTCCTGTCCATTAGCTACTGAAATGGATACAAGATCAATAACTTGTAATGGGTATCCCAACCCCCTAACAATTGTGGGATCAAGGAAGTTGTGGGTGCTGCCAGAATCAACCAGAATGTGGAGTAATTTCTTCTTATATTTACCCATAATTCGCATTATCTGATGTGCTCTATCCTCAACCCCTCCCATAGCATTAAGTGAAATGTTTAGGGCTATCACAGTAGTAGAATCATCTTTTGGCCATGAAAAATTATCTTGCATTAATTCCAAATCCTTTGCTGGTAATTCTTGAACCACAATCATATGTAGTTGTTTCTTCTTGCATTGATGCCCTGGTGTGAACTTGTCATCACACCAGAAACAGAGATTCTTGGCCTTCTTTTCATTGATTTCTTCATCAGATAATCTCCTGGTTCTGGGTTGGAAGGGTCTACTAGTGGAGCTATTATTGAAGGGTAATGTTTTGGTTGCTGGTTGAGTGGTATTGGTAGTGTTTAGTTTCAGAAAATTAGGTGGTGTTGGTAATAATGGTGGTTTGGAATTGGAAGAGTTAGTGGTGGTGGTAGTATGAGACTGTGGTGGCGGTTTATTATAATAGGTTTTGTTGGTTCTAGTGGCATTAAGGTAGGATTCCTGCATTCTAGCAAGGGCATAGGCTTGTTGCAGTGATCTAGGGCCAAACATTCATAGGAATATTCGAATCTCATCCTTAAGACCACTTAAAAAGCAACTCAATAAGTATTCTTCACTAAGAGTCACCTTATGAGACAGTACATCGAATTCCTCCATGTAATCCTACAAAGGTCCAGTTTGGACCAAACTCTTCAAATCAGCCATGGGATCTTTATATACTCTTTCTCCAAAGCGCCCTTGAATAGCTTCAATGTATTCTTCCTAACTTGGTTCCTCAGTCTTGTTTCTATTTTTAAGGAAGGATTAGTGCCATTGCAAAGCCCTTCCCTCCATGTGAATAGCAGCTAGCTTCACTCTGGCAGCAATGGGAGTATAATCGATTTGGAAGAAATGATCACACTTGAATAGCTAGCCTTCAAGGTCAATGCCATCAAACTTAGGAAATTCAATTTTTATAAGTCGCATAGCCATTTAGTAGCTATTACTACCAGTATTTTGATTATTCTTATTACTCAAATCGGCAAAAGTTGGTGGAGGAATGTCTCTCACACCAGGAGAGTTAGTATCTGAGCCTAAAGCTAAACCTTGTGCGCCCACCTACATTAAGGAAAACATGGCTTTCAATTTAGTAAGCATGAGGTCCTGTTTTTTCCCCAAATCTGATATCACCTGTTCTCATTTTTTGTTGTTCTCCTGAAGCATTCCTTTCATTATATTTTTGATACTCTCCTTGAACTTTTTCATTTCCTGGGATCGGGTTTTATCGGAAACAGCCATGGTGTGTAGCAATTTGGATGTGCCGAGTAGATTGGATAAGAGTGTCTCTGATACCAAATGATCCAACTAGAAATTGGATCAAGGATTCAGATAAGAAAAGGAAGTAAAGGAAGAAGAATATGAGAAGAATCTAGAGAGGAAATAACAGAATTTCACTAATATCAAGTATAACGTTACAAATGAGTTGTCTCGACTAATATAGTTGTTACCCTCTACTCTCTTTTGGACTGCAGTGCAACAAAATAAAATGAACCATCTCCATACCAGGCACATGGCACTGATGGCTCAATCAACTATTAATTCCTATATACAATATGACTAAATACATGAACGACAAACCATATTATTCCTCATAACAACACTTGGCATAAATAATTTTATTTGTGTGATGACTTTGATCACAGCACTCTGCTATGGAAATTTCCAAAATCATTCATCTATTAAGTTAAGATGTACAGTCAAACCATATATTAACGCATATAATATTTTTAGGTCTTATTTTATATATTAAATCTTCGTAGGAATTTGATCATCTTGAGAAGTTCACCTGTTCTACATGGATATAAACAATGGGGATGACTCAAACCCTAGCAGAAAGGGTCTTGTTTGCCATTATCAGTTTGAAGATGGATCATTCCAGTTCAATTTTCTGCATACTGAAGACATAAATGGGGCTATGAGCATTGATAGTTCGCTTAGTTTCACCACAGATAATTATGTGCAACTTGTTTCTTCATGCAAGGGTGACGTAGCGGAAACTTACAAGAACAAGATTGATATATTGCTAGGCGTTGAATCGCGCACGATTACCGCCAAACAATCCTCTAAACCCTATTGAATTGCGCACAACTACTAGGAATTAGGCATCCAAATCGCACTCAATTTGGGATAAAAATAATCTCTGATTATTAAAACAATGAAAACTGTCTCCAATAATGAAAAAGACAAATAAATTGGGCTACAAACGAAAACCCTAAAACAGAGAAGCAGAATACCGAAAATATCCCTAAAATATCCCAAAAATATACGAAACACAAAATAAAACTTCAAATGAAATTTTAGGGCCCAAAACAATCAAATTAGAGGAAAAAGTTGGTTTGCAACAGGCATAGCCTGTTGCACCCATTGTAGATCACTGAATTAGCTTCGATTTGATATCTTGTAGGCCCCACAGTTCATCCCGAGCTAGGAATTATGCCCCGTTGAAGCCCGCTTGCGCACTTGGACTCTATCAAACCCATCCATGTATGCCAAGGCCATCTGATCCACATCATATATTAATTGTATGCACTCCTAGTGTATATGTAGGTCATGTACAAGATGACAAATTAAAGAAATTTGGTGGTCTATATATATATATATATTTAAAAAAAGACTATAAAATAAAATTGGGGGTATATATTTAATTAGAATTAATGGTCCACGAAGAACGGACAACGAAAGTGAAAGAAGTAGGAAATTTTATTCTTGACACCTGCAAGAAAATTTTAAAAAATATTAAATTAAAATGTCCCAAATTTCTAAAAATTTAAAATTTTCATTTCAATAAATTTTTCTTGTATTGTATAAAATAAATAATTTTATCATAGCTTTTCTATCAAATTAAAACATTTGATTCTTTTTCCTTCAATTTTTTTTTATTTTTGTACTATGTTCAGTAAAAATCATAGATTTTTTTTTCTTTTGTATAGTACTTTGAATTTGACCACTCCAATAGAATTCTTTAAACTGAATTATTAAATTTGAGCAATGAAAGGGATTTTTCCCTCTTCTTTCTTTCTTCATCTTTTTATTATATATTTAGCTTTTTTCTTCTTTGAAATGCCTTTGATCCCCTGAGTATTTATATTGTTTGGATAGGTTCAAATTATTTATAAATTTTTATATATAATCATAT
>CATIWM010063120.1:0-10922 GCA_949671775.1 Mallotus repandus
ATGGGTCTAAAAGTTTTACTGATTTGGCTTTGTTCAAGGATGAACCACTTCTTGATGACTTCAAATACCAAACTTCACCACGTTTGATGGTACTAGGGATCGAAGAGTCCATTTGAGGTAATACACCACCTTTATAGCTGTAATCAAACTTACAAAGTCACAAATTGTTCACTTCTTTTTCACATCACTAAAAGAGGGACCAAAGGCCTGGATCTTTAATCTTGAAGATGAGATTAAAAGTGATTGGCTACTACTCACTGAGAAATTCATTAAGTAATACGAGTATAACACTCAGCTAGATATAACCCGAAGAGACTTAGAAACCACTAAACAGAAGGCTGGTGAATCATTCTCTGATTACATTGCAAGATGGCAGTCTAAAGTAGTCAGAATGAGAAACCATCCACTTGAGGATGAACAGATAGAGTTGGTAATCAAGGGTGAGCTGCCTTATCTTCGAAAACAATTGTTGTTTACTCACTATCCTGACTTTTGAGCCCTTTATCAAGCCAAGATTAGGATTAAAGATAAAGAATCCCAATAACCTAGAAACACCTTTCAAAGAACCTCTCAAACCAACACACAAAACTAAAACATCTACACCCGAACTGCTGAACTCAATCCTGTCCAGGCCACTACCTATAGCCCACCATTTGTTAAAGTCATTAACAAGCCACCCAAAAAGTACTCAAACTTTAACCTGCCACTATTCAAAATGTTTCAAAGACACTAATAGAAAAATCTCATACGACCCTGAGAACTAAGACCTCTACCAAACCCATTACCTCCTCAAATAGACCCAAACCTCTACTGCCACATCCACCAAATGTCTAGCCATAATACTGACACATGTAGAACTCTCAAGAACATTGTCTAATACCTCATTAACTCTAGAAAAATCAATGACCCTGAGAAAAGACCCAATGTCAAAATAAATCCACTCCCAAATTATCGAACCATGCCTCCACCATCAATTAACACAATCTCATCCAACCTACCTAAAGCCTTTATTGAACAATCAATCCAAACCATCCAAGAGTCCCAAGAGGAGAGAGAAACTAAGGAAGAGAAAGAACTCCTAATGATTATGGAAGCTGAACTTCTAAACTTGATTTATGACCCAATTGAATCTAGTGAGGATGAGTGGAACCCCTCCACTTTTGAGCACATTTCAATTCCTCAAACATTCTTACCACACCTGATCATGGAAAGAAGAGTGAGGGATGTAGCCTTTCCAATAAATGGTGAAGTGATTGACTACTCAATTCCATACGAGATTGATTCTGATGAAAGCCTTAATAATGTACAAAACAAGTCCAAAGTGTGGGATCTACTGGGTCAACCATCCAAAAAGTTTAACTACAAAGTGAAATATAATGCACCATCATTTGCTTACATCCACATGGAAGACATCGTACCCATAGGTTAGGGAAAGGAATTTGATGAGGAAAATGAAATGGTAAGGGTTGCTCAATCTCAAGGTCCTTAAGTCATGGGAATTGATATATGGTATGACTCTGATGAAGAAGCTAAGAAAAATGAAGGGACTCAAGCATACGAAGAATCTTAAATTATTGTTTGGGATAAAAATAACAATGCATCAATTGTAAGTTAAGAGACAGTGAAGTCAAGTAATAATGAACAAGCAATTAAGAAGATACCACTTTCAGTCAACTATATGACTCACAGTGGAAGAGTTTACCAACCTCCTAAAAAGGAAAAAGAACTGTCTTAGGGGAAAGAAGTGACAGAAGAGAGTGATCCATTTCCAACCAAGGAAGAAGAAGATATGGTCCTTAAATAGCTTAAGAAGACCTAAGTAAAAGCCAGCATATGAGACTTACTCATGGCCTCCAAGAAACATCGGAATGTGCTAGTTAGAGCACTCGACAATGCTAAAATAGCTATTGATGCCTTGCCTTGCAAGATGAGAGCTTATATGATAAAATCTCCTTTCAATGCTATTACTTTTTTTGACGAAGATATGCCCCTCGAGGGGAGGGTTGTTACCCGTCCTTTAATCATACAAGCCCCTTGAGGGGAGGATTGTTAACTGCCCTTTAATTATACAAGTAATTGTCAAGTCTAAGATAACTTCATGTGTCATGGTGGATGATGTGTCTGCCATCGATGTTTGCCTAAGATTGCTACAATAGTTTGGGATGAATGTGGAAGACCTAAAGGAATCTAATATAATCATTCGAGCATATGATGACTCTAAGAAGGTAGTCATCAAGACCTTCAAAGCAGTGGCCATTTTGGGAGACATCGAGTTAGTAACAGAATTCACTACCCTCGACATACCCTCAAACTTTATCTTATTATTGGGAAGACCTTGGTTCTACCCACTAGGGGCATTCCTTTAATAGTGCACTAAAAAATCTTGCACTTAATAGTAAGGTTGTCACTATTCCAATTGAGACTAAAAATATTATTTCTTACTTCAATGTGGTGCCACTAGGCTTTTAAGTTTCTGTAATTTATGAAGATTAGGTAGACCTAAAGGTTGCAGCCATGATGAAGAAAATATAGTAATTGCCTGAAACTGGTTTGGGTGGAAGGTATATGGGGATTATTGAATTCTCTGAGTTCTATGGCCAAACAAATAAGCATGATCTGGGGTATGATCAAGAGAAGGATGCTGGGACTAAGAAGTCTATCTCTTTCATTGTTGAGGATTCAACAAAAGTGTACCAAAGACAAGATGAGAAATGGAAGAATAGGGGGATTGAGAAGCCTAAATTTAAGATCTTCGTTGATGTCGTTGACTTCACTAAAGGAAAGTGCCCTCCACTATTAGATGTGATCACCAAAGCTTACATTGATAAAATGATGAGGAATTTAGGACTAGAATTCAAGACTGAAACTCCAAGCTGCATTGAGATCACTGCCATCCTCGAGTCAAGCATCGACGACATCCTGTTTGAGGACACTACTGCTAAAAATAATTATTTTACTTTTTCTTTATTTGAAAATGATGTACTACTAAACTCTAAAGTTAATGCAATAAAATTAGATTTTTCTTACTTGTTTGATGCTTTTTTTATGGTAGTGTGCATTAAATTGATAAAAATATGAGCATATTTGACATTCATTCCATATGCACAGAACCATTTAATATTGGCACATAAAATGAATCACGCATTTTGCATATTTCAAAAGATGTTACCCTTAAGGAGAGGAAAGAAATTGAAAAAATATTAATAAAATATTTAAGAGTATTTGCTTGGATATACAAAGACATATCGAGCATCGATAGAGACATCGTTTAACATTTCATTCCTACCAAAGAGGATGTAAGCTAGTGAAATAGAAACTAAGAAGGTTAAGAGCAGAGTGGGCCCAACTGGTAAAGGAAGACATAGCAAAATAGATTAAAGCAAAGTTCATAGATGTAGTGGACAATCCAGAGTGGTTAGCAAATGTTATGCTAGTGCTAAAGAATGATGGTAGGGTCAGAATTTATATTGACTACAAGGATCAAAATAAAGCATGCCCAAAGGATGATTTTCCTCTACCCCACATTGATGTGTTAATCGACAATGCTACCATTTGTGTAATGTATTCTTTCACGGATGGGTTCTCTGAGTATAATCAGATCCTAATGGAAATTATTGACAAAGTGAAGACAACTTTCATAATGGAATAGGGTACTTATTGCTACAAGATAATGTCTTTAAGTCTTAAAAATGCAAACATAACCTATTAGAGGATGGTGACAACTATGTTCCATGACATGATAAACAAAGAAGTGGAGGTATATGTAGATGACTTGATGGTAAAGTTAGAAACAACGGAAGGACATCCAACTGCACTTGAAAAGTTCCTAAAGATGGTCAAAAAATACAATATGAGGCTCAATCCAAAGAAGTGTGTATTTGGGGTAACTTTTGGCAAGATATTAGGGTATGTTGTTAGTCAAAAGGGCATTGAAGTGGATCCAGACAAAGTAAAAGCAACTCATGAAATGTCGGTGTTGAGGACAAAAAAAGAGATCAGAGGATTCTTGGGCAAACTTCAATTCATCAGTAGATTCATCGCCAAATTGACCACAGTGTGTGAATAAATCTTTAAAATACTCAGAAAATATCAGCCAGTGAGATGGAATGAACAATGTCAATTAGCTTTCGACAGGATCAAAGATTACTTAGCCAATCTGCTAATATTGAAACCACTGAAGTCGAGAATACCATTAACTCTATATCTGGCCATTAAAGGGAATACAATCGGTGCTATGTTAACCTAAGAGGGGGAAGAAAAAATAGAGCATGCAATGTACTATTTGAGCAAGAAGATATTTCCTTACGAAGAGAAATACAATCAAGTCGAACAGATACGCTTAGTAATAGTGTGAGCTATGAAAAAGCTCAAGCATTATTTTTAGGCTTACAAAATCCAAGCAGTGTCCAAGATGGACCCAATGTAGTACTTGTATGAAGCTCCTTATCTAGTTGGAAAATTGGCCAAGTGGCTTGTTTTGCTAACAGAATTTGATGTGCAATGCCTGACTAAGAAAAGGGAAGAGCAGTTGCTGAATTTATAACTCTAAATCCAATCGTAAACTTAAAATAAGTTTAATTAGACTTTTTAGATGATGTCAACCTAGCCATCAAGGTAGAGGGATGGCACATGTATTTCAACGGAGCATTAAATTAGTTTGGTGATAGAGTTGGAGTCATACTCTCAACACTTAAGGGTAAAGTGGTGCCAATTTCTAAGATGCTAGCATTTAGAGTTACAAATAACAAAGCTGAATATAAGGCATATGCAGTCAGAATGGAAGCTTCAATAGCCTTAGGAGTAATAAAAGTTGAGATATTGGGGGTTTCTGTGTTAGTGATTAACCAAACAACTAGTGAGTGGGAATTGAAAGAACAATACTTGAGACTATATCTAGATCATCTCCATTAGCTAGCTGAGTCTTTTCAAAGATGCAAATTCATCCACTTGTCAAGAAGTTACAACTAAATAGCAGATGCACTTGCTTCTCTGGTGTCAGTGTGGGAAGGTTCGACCAACAAGCTAGTGAAGCCTTTAATCTTTCTCAAATCAGAAAAGTCTTGTCATAAGTGTATCATAAAAGCAGAAATAAAAGTTGATTTTACAACATTCATAAATATCTTACAAAATGAGTTTATCCTGAGGAGGCAAAGGGTAAGAGATAAAATAGTTATCCAAAAATTAGCTTTAACATTCATCTCATAGCAGGGTGTGCTGTATAGAAGAACTTTTGATGGGATGCAACTTTGATGTTTAGATTAAATTGAAGTAGTGACAGCAATGGAAGAAATACACTAGGGCATCTATGGTCATCACATGAATGGGGCAATATTGGCTAAGAAAATAATGAGACAAGGGTTCTTTTGGTTAACAATGATAAAAGACTACATCAAATTCATAAGGAAATTCCAAAAGTGCCAAATTCATAGTGATGCTAGTCATCTCCCTCTAATAGAATTGCATACAATCTCCTCACCTTGGCGATTCTCAGCATGAGGACTAGATATAATTAGGGAAATTCACCCCACAGCCTTAAATGGACACAAATTGATCCTAGTGGCAGTCGACTACTTCATGAAATGGGTTGAAGCAGAATCATATGCAAAATTGAGGGTAAAGTAAGTGGATAAGTTTATAAGGACAAATATGTTATGTCAATACAGGATTCCTCATCACATAGTTTCAAATAATTGTGTTCATTTCCAAAAGGAAGTTAGAGAAGTACTAAAGAGTCATAAAGTGGAACACCACAAGTCATAACTATACAAACCGCAAGCTAATGGGGGTGTTGAAGCTGCAAATAAGAGCATCAAGAAGATTTTAGTAAAAATGACTCAAACTCATCGAGATTGGGTAGATAGACTACCATCTACCTTATGGGGATACTGAACAACAGTTAGAACCTTAACGGGCGCTACTCCTTTCTTACTAGTGTACAGTTCCGAAGCAGTTCTCTCAATGGAAGTTGAAATGAAATCTCTTCATATAGCAGTCAAGTCAGAACTACTTGAGACCCAATGGGCTCAATAAAGACATAATAGTCTCACTCAGCTCGAGAGTCAAAGACTCAAAGCACTATACCATACATAGTTGTATTAAGCTCGTATAGTAAGGAATTTCAATAAAAAAGTGAAGCACAAGATGTCAAAGCAGGAGACTGGGTATTAAAACAAGCCATAAAAAATATCTCTGATCTGAGAGGAAAGTTAGACCAAACTGGAAAGGCCCATATCTAGTCAAACCCATCTTATTAAGAGGAGCAGTTAAGCTAAATGGATTCCAAGGGGAATGAGTTTTTAAAACCAGTCACTGTTGATCGCCTGAAGAAATACTACATCTAAGAAAAGAAAAAATGTATATAAAAGAAGAAGAAAAAGTGAAAAGTCTAATCAAATCAAAATCCTCGCTAAATCAATTAAGGAAATGACATGAAGGTCAAAACCCAATTATCAAAAAATTAAGTTTTATATCAAACACAGAAAACCCACATGAGAAAATACACTAATTGCATAAAACCAATATCAAATTTTGATATAAAAGCAAAATAAAGGGTTATTAAGGGCTCACCTTGAACATAAAAGAGAAGAGCGAGCAAAGGGAAGAGAAGGTATGGAACTAGGTTTGATTGGGGGCTTGTTGATAGTAGAAGAGGAAGAAGAAGAAAAGATGATGCTGATGATGGTGAATAAGGGAGAAAAAGGTGGAAGAAGGAGAAAGGAGAAGGACCAAAATTAACAGAAAAGGAAAAAAAAGGCACGCATGTAAATTGTTGAAAATAGAGGGCATTTGATATTAATGCTCTTTGTTTTTGGGTATTTGTTTTAAAAATTCCTTTTTATTATTTGTTACTTGGAACTAAGCTTAGATTTTTTATTGCAAACTTAGAGGGAAGTGGAAATGACAATAAGTTTGACCCTTTTTTTAATTTTAGTTTTAGTTTTTGATTGCTTAATTTTGTGTGAATTTCATTATTTGTTGTTGTTTTGTGGCCTTTGATAAAAATGTACTTGGATAATACTTCTCCAACTGTATTGTGTGTTTAATTTTGTTATTTACTAATATGAATTAGTTATCGCTTACATAGATGCAATTCAAGCTAGTAGGTGTTGTCTTTAATTTACTTTCTGTGTATTAAGCATGTAAATGGTTGATCGATATAAGTGCTATTAGAGTTACAATAGTACAAATATGCTTTATAATATAATACATTACAAAATATTATAAGTTTAATTAATTATACTTTTTTCCTTTATTATGTAATGCATATTTTTATTATCCAATTCACTGTAAATGTGTGTCAAAATAAAAAAAATTCTTTCTTTATGAACTAGTTTTTTTTTATATAGTAATTTGGAATATGTTCCATATATTTTACATTTTTGATACAATATCTCATTACAGTTATTATTAAAGAACCGACTTCTAACATAACTTATATTTGGAGGATTGAAACAACAACTAGTTCATATTTATTACAATGACAATTTCATTTTCAAAAATTTTAAAATGAAAGAAATACAAATTCCATATACATGAAATTTAGAGTATTATTTATTCACTTTTGGTCTATTTTTCGTATATGTAATTTTCTGTATATGCAACAATTTCATTCAGCTTCATGAAGAATAGCTAACAATTTTATTATATTTCTCCAACTGGTTATATATTCAATGATATTTATTTGTGAATAAAAAAATGTATTATAAATGGAAGACATATATTAAGTATTTTTTTTAAAAAAAATGTATTTCATATTTCAATTTCGTTCAATTTTGAACAATTTTATTTATTTTTGTTTATATTGTTTTTATGAAACAATTCATATACTTAAATAAAGTTATCTTCTTAAAAAATATATACAAATTGTCTCTCTTAAATACAATATATATCGTATATAATTCAAATAACAAAATTCGTAATCATACATAAGAAAAAATGTCACGACCCAAACTCGGGTGTCATGACCGACGCTAGGGAACAATAATTCACACGAATCTGGAACCCGTAGCGAGCCTTAAACACAACTTTAACACTAAACATAACCACAAATATGCCTCAGAATTAAAACTTCTAATAACATAGTAAAATTCTCCATAATCATATCATAATAAAATATTTTACAACTGACTAGCACATAACCTCAATCAAAATCATAATAACGTACTACAACAGATACATACTACTACTGCAGTGTCTAATTAATACAAGAAAGGATAGTCTATAATTTACATAAACCAACCGGAGAAGAAAGAGTCCGGCGAAGAGAACTACTAGACGAGGTCTGACTAGAAGGATCTTGAAAAATAATTGAGGGGGGTCAGACCTCACTGAGTGAATTATTATTATATATATGCACGCAACCTAATGACACAGACATTCAAGCATTAGTATAATAATAATAATATATTTATATTTATTTATTTTACACATCCATTTCATACAGATGCTCGAAATCACATTTCACGTGAAAACAATTAAATGCAAAAAGATTTAGGTGGAGGATCAGAGCAGAACCCTAAAATGTTCGTAACCTCAATCATTGTATCTCACAAGCTAACAGGCTTTCTTAAATTCCAAAAGAAATATTTCTCTTATCCAGTTTGATAGTTGACTGGCCCTAAGACCCCTAGTCAATCGAGCTACAGCAGTCTCACTGTCGACATGACTGGCCCTGAGACCCTAGGTCAATCGAGCTTCCGCAGTCATACCACTCTCACTCCACAAATCTCAATAATAAATTTTCCATATCACAAATCATATAATCTCACATCAATAAAACTTTATAGCCTAGCATTTAACGTACTGTTGAGCAACAGTAATAGTGTAGCCCACTAGGTAGCACATTCTACTACTATCCTCCAAAATATCACATCACAATAACAATTCACCTCAATCATAAAACAACATCCAATCAAGAACACAATATTCATATACACACACACACACAAACATATATATATATGTATGTATAATTAAATATAGATAATAATAATTACCATAAAGATAATTAACAGATAAAAGCTAAATACTGGGTGACATATTTATTCACATCAACAACATATGGATGTTGGGTAAGGATTCCTACATGACATGCATATATATAATAATAACTCACAGGTCTAATGCGCTCCTCTGCATTGACTCGACTGGCCCTGTCCTGTAGGCCTCGGCCTTGGCGCGGCTATAGGAAAAGTAATAATAAAAATAATTAGGATTAAAATCATAACCTTAAACATTCTATATTTCTAAGAAAAATTAGATCTAAGATACGACTCTAAAAAATTCAAAACTTAACTAAACCTTATGTCACGTTTTATGAGAAATTCACCAAAAATTCGGTAGAGTCTCCTTTGTAAAACGAACATCTCTCTACTAAAAGTAGAGTCAATCCTACACGCAAATACACTTCAAAATTATTCACAACACCAAATCTCGAGTTGGGCCCCCCAACTACATTTCACGCCCAACCAAGAACCAATATCACAAAATATATAATAAAATGATATAATTTCTTAAACCACCAAAATATATCATAAAAATATTAAAGACATTTATTTTCAAAATAAATAATAAAATTCCAATTCACAATAATATTTGCTAATAAAACCCATTAATAGCATAAAATCTCACTTTTACCATTAAATTAGCATAAATTGTAAATAATTATTAAAATCACTTATTAGTATCATAAAAATAATAAAAATAATAAAATACTCATTTAGGCTAAAAAATAATTAAAAAATTTATTTTTTCATTTATTTTCCCAAAATTACTATTTACTAACTAAAATTGGAAAATAATTATAAAATTATTTTTCATACCTTTATTAATCAAAAATAGTTTAAAGTATAATAACTAACAACAATTTTAATTAAAATCAAATAATTTATTAATTTCCAACCATTTTCCAAAAATACATATTTATACATAACCTATAAAATTCATATTTCACAAAACTTTCTTCACAAAGTTGTATCTACATAATTAATAGAATTTATTAAAAATATAAAAACATCTCGGGTTCAGAACAGTAACCCGGAATAGTAACCCGAGACTCAAAAATTCAATAATCTCAGAAAATTATGAACAATATACCAAAATGATCCTAATAAGTTGTAGAGTACAAAAATAACCTCAAACAACCCAAATATATACTGAGCAATTAAATCTAAAAATAAACAGAATTTACCTAAAATATTCGCCAAATATTCTACGGACGTAAATTAGGCGCGTGGTTGGTACCAATAGACTCCTGACAATGAGAGGAACGAAATGGTGGCAATCTCGTTGCCTGAAACCCGCCGAAACAGTAGAAATTTGTAGAAAAGGATGACAGTTTCATTTGAATTTTCTAGTATTTTCTAGGTAATTACTTGAAAAATAAAAATTATAGAGAGATAGAAGAGGGTGAGAGGAATCTATGGTTCGGATTTGGGGTCGATCAGAGTTCGTTGGAGTATTTAACGAAAATGAAAAAGAAAAAGAAAACAATTGGCATTAAAATGAAAATCTCTCCTAAAACTAACCATTTCCCATTGCTCCTCAATCTTCAGGACGCCCACTTCCCCTTTTTAATTAAAAGGTGGACCAAGTGTCCACCAACACATGGTCCTTTTTTTCTTAAAGGCATATATATATATATATATATTTATTTATTTATTTATTTATTTATATTTGTAATACTAATAATAATAATACTTAAAATAAAATAAAACAAAATAACAATATTAATAATAATAAAAAATTAACATCCAAAAAGTCAATAACAATAATAATAAAATAAAATAAAAATTAGTAATATAAGTAATAATAATAATAAAAATAATATTATTAAAAATAAAAAATTTCGGGTTATTACATTCTTCCCCCTTTAAGAAAATTCATCCTCGAATTTACTTCAAAAGAAAACAAGTAGGGATATT
>CATIWM010063124.1:0-11021 GCA_949671775.1 Mallotus repandus
TGCGCTTTTGGAACTCAAACACTTTTCATACACTATTTGTAGCATGCTTATGTCTTGGGTCATGCTCACTGAAAGATAAAATGACAGACTTTGATATCTCATATCGTGTTTATCACTGGACAAAATGAGAAACTACAACACAAGTAACCGCACACTCATATCTCAAGATTACAGATACAGCTGTACAATGATTCAAAACTACAAAATAACTAATTCTCTATTCAATTCATGTCACAAACTTAATAATTTTCGCCTAAAACCCTCGACAACAAAAACCACAACACAAAATTCCAACTCTTCCATCAACACCTAAGGGCGTTAGGGGGTGCCGCCAAATAACACACGTTACTCAATTGTGGATTGATAAATTGACTCGGAGAAGAGATGGTGCCCAAAAAATAATTGATAGATAAGTCCAAGAAGAACTCTCATTACACTTCCAATAGGACCACGTGGATGATGTCAAAGACACAATGATTTTCATCACCACGCTCAGTTTCGACCTCCAACTTCACCAACAGTTCCAACTACAAATTTGGGCTCAAATTCCAACACCCAAATACCAAGAAAACAGCCGACATAAAACCAACCCAATTCTAATCCTTAACCTCGAACTCTTCCAAATTTAGCAAAAAAAATATCTTGAAAAGAAAAATATCTCCCTACCCTATTTTGGATTAGCTGTTAGTGACAAATTCTTCAAAGGTCAAGGAAAAAAAAAAAACCAATACACGTATAAAAATTCTTGGTATAGTTACCAAACTCAAGAACACCCTAAAACACAAGAACTGATGAGAACATACCAGACCCCAGTCCTCAAACCAAACAAGTGTGGTTCAAGAATAGCTCAAACCATAGACGCACCACTACCTCTTGTTTGGTCTATAATTCGCCAATTCGACAACCCACAAGTGTACAAAAGATTTGTAAAGAGTTGCTCAATTCTTGATGGCGACGGTGGCATAGGAAGTGTACGCGAAGTGAAAGTGATCTCTGGTCTGCCAGCCAGAAGGAGCACAGAGAGGTTAGATAATCTCGATGACGAGATACATGTAATGATCATTACTATCATTGGTGGCGATCATAAGCTCTGTAATTATAAATCTACTACAACTTTGCATGAAACACAAGAGGAAGAGGGAGGCAGCAAGACTACTGTAATTGAGTCTTATGAAGTGGATATACCTTCTGATAGTTGCAAGGAAGATACTTGCTTGTTTGCTGATACTATAATTACTTGTAATCTTAGGTCATTAGCTATCCTTACTGAGAAAATGGCTAATGAATTAGTAATTGCTTGTGAGATCTAATTAATGGTGTTTTTATTTGTTTTACTTTTGAGATAATCTTAAAGCCTGTGTAATAGCGAGTGGGTTTTTTTTTTAATTAAGAAGCAATTTTGGTAAGTGTAATTGTTTCCTTATAATAATTGATGCGTGTTTTTGGTAGTTTTATTAATTTGTCTATGGTTGTAATGTTTTTTTAAAAAATTAATAAAATTTATAATTTTACTTTTATCTGTTGATTTTTTATTAATTTATCCATCAGAGCTATTACACTAAAAAGAAGAGGACTTTGGATGATAATAATAATAATAATAAATAAATAAAAGTTTCCTTCGCTTGGAAGTTTGATTAATTAGGCATATTGACAATACATGGCAGTCTCAAATTGATTAAGTGGGCTGGAGTTCGTCATAGGTAGTTTGCAGTGTTTATAAGATTTTGTTGCTCCGCCTATTTCAGTCCAGACTTCATATGTCTCAGTCTTACTATAAGTTCCCCATAATCCAAGCCCAGCACCAGATCTACAGCAAACAAACACAAAATTTATTTCTTTATTAACAAAATAAGAACCTCAACCAAAATGATACAAATTCTGAATAAATTGCATGTGTAAATAAGGATGATTATTTTTTAAAAAATTTTATTTTTAATTATTAATTGAATATGATAACTGACATCTAAATTAATTGGTAAAGTCAATTTATATAAAGAAAAATAAATTGTAATATTTACAATGACGTTTCTACCCGTAATTTTTACTTTTTTATCTCTGAAATTTTTATAAATTATATTATTAAAAAAATAAAAAAAAATTATTTATAGGTTACAAATGTTTAAATCGTTATATGATGGATTTATCCTAATTCACCTTAGATTTTATATTTCAAAAAAATTAAAATTCAAATCGCTGTCCTTATATAAATTTGCAAAAATATATAATAATCATTTTATATATTGGTTTTGCTTAGTTCTGAAGTTTTCCAACATTAGAAATATCAGGATTCAGAATGGAAGCAAAGAAAGAATACAACACCGATATTGAGAGAATATTAAATAAATGATTAAACTGATGCAAATATCTACTACGAAACTGTACATGATGATATACAACTAACATTTCTGGTGCTGCAACGGTATGATGCGGAAGCACAAGGGCCGGTCGAAAAAATTCTAGTAAATTGGTTGACCGTAAAAGGTGGACTGGTAGCTAGCTTTTGTTTATTGATCTCTATAATGACTTTGAACAAGGCTTATCCAGGGTTTATATGTCCTTCATGTTACATGTGACTCCATTATTTCTCCATCGCAACTCTCTCTCTCTCTCTCTATATATATATATTTTATGAAATAATTATATACATGTGACTCAACCCCTATCCGGGGTTTATATAGAAATTTTAAATCTTTCCAAAAAAAATATATGTAAAAATTTTAAAAATAATATACATTTTAGAAATTTAAAATTCTAATCTCATCCATTATTATATGAAATAGGTACCGGTGTCGATAAAAAATTATTTTATAACCTGTAAATTTTGCAATTAATTGTTGGTTGACATAAATTTGGAAGTTAATTTTGTTGAATGGTAGAATCTGGAAAAAATTTGTACATTTAAGTGACTTTTAAATATCAGCTCTCTCTTTCGAAGGATAAATTTTAGTATTTTTTGCGGTTAACATATAATATGAAAATAATCATTAAGATCAATTAATCGAAAATTATTTTTATTTAAACGATATTTTAAATTTGAGTTGTGATAAAAAAATTTTTTTTGTAATTTTGTCCGTATTGAGTTATATAAATAAAAATCTCGTTAATTTTAAATATTGGATGGTTATAAAAAAATTAATTTCTTTCAAATATCAAGAGACTGCTGCCAACCATGAGCTAGCTCCACAATCCCTGTAAAGATGATTTATTTATTATTCTTATCTATGGTTTCAAGGCAAATATGTCACCAAATAATAGAAAAATTTGTGTTAGACTAGCTGTAAAATGAGGATTTCAACTAATATTCCTGAAAATTGCATTCTAATTAGTCATGTGGGCAGAGGCTTGTATAGTTGTGTTGAATGATTAAAATAACAAACAGATGTTACTTATGGTCATTTATTATTTATTAGATTTTTTTTTAACATTATCCTTATATTAGCACTTTTGAAGGATCATAGGGGACTAAGAGGTTAAATCTATAACCTCTATCAATATTTTAACTCTGTGACAGGATGGTAAACCATCTGTTTTAGGTGGGCTACACTTTATAATTTATAATTTATTAGGTAGTACATGACTAAATATGAAAGAACAGTTAACAGCAGAAAATTAGTTTAAAAACTTCTAAAGTATGTGGAGTAGTTGTTATTATTGGTATCAAATTGTCAATGCAAGAACCCTATGATCAAGAAGCTAGACAGTACACGATTTCCGGGTTTGATTGATTCTGTACTACTAATATTTTGAAGCACAACGCTCCCAAAGCCTTCGCCTATTGGACATGCTGTTGTTCAATGGTGGGTCTCCGGTTTGAGACCCACCTCCATTTAGTAAAAAAAAAAAAAAAAAATTTGAAGCGCAACAGTATTGCTCTGATTGCATGTGGCAACAGCAAGCGTATCAATGGGGAAGAAGCACTTATTGAACTTCTCTTTACGGCGAAATTATTACATCAAATCATTAAATTTATAAATCGAATATAATGTATCAGATAATTTTTTAAAATATATATATATGTATTTTTTTTTCGACCAAATTTATATATATATATGAAGTTCAAATATAATAAAATCAGTTTGACTGTTAGACTGCAATGGTAAGTCAACCTGTGCTAAACTCTGAATAGCAGACGAGACCAACCAATACCGCACCAAAACAATTTGTTAACAAGAGCAATATGCATATAACAAATTATTTGACTCCACAGCAATTAAATTAATTCAAGATCTAAAAACAATTTAATTATCACCAATTCAAAACTACCAAAATTATCCTTTTCATTACTCCCAATCGCATGTTCACATCAAGTGCTACATTGGTCACTCAGTAATATACACATCACATTTTTACCTTTAAAAATAGAAAAAATAAATAAATACAAGAATTTAGTTGGACTGACTGGTAGGCTGGAGCAGACCAAAATGTTCACTTTATATACATTATGATGTGATTAAGCTAAGATCAAAGAAACCATCACAAGAAACCCAAATTCAGAAAAATGGGTTGCCAGAAAAAGTTGCAAATCTTTCTCATTTTCTTGCTTGTAGCTCCATTGACATGCCTGTCTCTTAGCCTCCCAAGTGAGTACTCTATAGTGGGTAATGATGAGCTCCATGAACTTCAATCAGAGGAGCGTGTCAAGGAGCTATTTCAGCAATGGATACAAAAGCACAGAAAGGTTTACAAGCATGCAGAGGAAGCAGAAAAGAGGCTTGAAAATTTTCGAAGGAACTTGAAGTATGTACTGGAGAAAAAAAATCACGGTTCGAAACATACGGTTGGATTGAACAAGTTTGCTGACATGAGCAATGAAGAGTTTAAGCAAAGATATATTTCAAAGGTGAAAAAACCCATCAAGAAACAGAACAATAATTTAATGAGCAGTAGGCAGCGGAATTTGCAGAGCTGTGATGGTCCTTCAAGCTTGGACTGGAGAAAGAAAGGAGTTGTTACTCCTGTTAAGGATCAAGGAGACTGTGGTAAGTTTCTTAATTTCTTTCTCCCTTTTTTAAAATTTTCTTTGCAAATATAATTAATTAAGTAATTAATAGTAAATTTAAACATACAAATTTTTAATTGAATTATTTTTTTAGCTTAAAAATAAGAATTTTACTACTTTTATGGTCATTTTAATGATATAAAAAAGTACTTAAGAGTTTAATTACTCAACTTTTGCAGTTTAAATTAATTTTTAAGGTTCTGTTAAAATATTGTAATTGAAGAATATTACTTGCACCTAATGTACTATATCATTTCCCCTAATAAAAAAATGTACTATATCACTGGATTGAATTTGTAATATATATTTAAAATATTTTATATTTGATAATAATAATAAAAAAAATATTTTTGTGTCATAAATTTTTTTAGTAACAGCACCTTAATAGTTAAGTTTCATGACATGATTTGAAAGAGTTAGAAAGTTAAAAAACTGAACTCTATTCTTTATTAAATATTTTTTCTACAACAGAATATACTATAGAGTGTAATAAATTTAAAATAAATAAGATTTTTTTTTTACTATTTAGAAAGAGATAGGGAGACTGGTGATGTTTGAAAGGCGTTAACTGATAGACCAAATAATGCGCATAGTAAATTTTTTTTAAACTATGTTAATTAGTCACTTAATCCAAATACTCTAATGATGCACACCAGGTCAGAGTTCTACCAAATACAAAATTTCAGATTTTTCCCAATCTAAAAAATATTAAAATTATATCACAATCCTCTCAAAAAGATTATATCACAATGATTAGTTGTCTTGTCACTTTTATAATTACTTCTTAAAAATAAATCTTGTTAATATATGTAGGTATATATGTAAATGATTACTCCCTTTATAATCTAAGATTTAAATATTCTTTTTTTTTGAAATATTTAATTTGAAAACAAAAAAAAGATTAAAAAGAGTAAGGACTTTGTGCTAATTTTTACCCGGCAATATTAAAAAACTAGTCATAATTTTGCGCAATGTGCGAATTGTGAAATAAAATTATATAAATAATTTAAATAAAATAATAACTAAATAAGTTAAAAATAAAATAAAATAATAAAATAAATTACATTAATTTTATCTTTTTTAATTTTTATTGTCATAATTTTTTAATTATAATATGATTTATTTTTAAAATTATTAAATTAATTTTTTAAATAAAAAATTATTAAATTAGTATTGAAGTATGTATAATAATATTTTAGTTAAAAAATAATATTAAGTAATTACTAAAATTTTTTAATGGTTTAGAAAAAATATTTTAAGTGATTTAATGTAGAAAAATACATAATATATACATAATTTTAGAATTTGAATAGTATTGAAATATGTATAATAGTATTTTAGTTAAAAAATAATACTAAATAACTATTAAAAATGTTTTATTTTTAATAAAAAAATTAGAATTTTCAATAGCTTAACACATTAATTACTTAAATATGAAGGTGAACACTTACCAAATTTTTAGCTTAATAATTTTCGAATTCAGAATTATATATATAGATATAGATATAGATGAGTATCTTGGTTGACTAAATTTTTTTTATTTTCCTACTTTATTGAAATACAGTAAAAATAAGATAAAATAATATTTTATTTTTTAACGGTTTGCGAACCGGGCTATTAAACGAGAAGCCCATGTACTTGCAAATCACACCAGGTGCAGGCTGCTTGCCCAAACGCTGACTGGTGGGTAGCACACCACAGCTTCTAGTCAACAGCGAATGCTTCCATTTAACTAAAGATGTTTGTATAAATGAAGTAAAGACAGAGAAGAGGCACTAACATGATATAACACAAAAATATTCCTATAATTATTTTGTAAAAATTTATTATATCATAATGATATTAAAAAACACATTAATTAAATACATATATAATTTTGTTATTTAAAGTATAAATACTAAATGATTAAGCAATTAATATATTTTACTATATTCAAGTTAAATTTTAAATTCGTGTTTTATATTCTTAATTATTTATATATGTAGAGAATTAAATTGTTCTTTTGACTAATTTTCCAAAATTCTGGAGCCTTTGTGTTCTCCACCAAAATTCTGGAAAATCCTGAATGCGTGATTTTGCAGAAGACATTGTTTAGATTAGTGTATTCCTTGTAGTTATGGTGTTTCATTTGGTTAACGTTGACAGGAAGTTGTTGGGCATTCTCTTCAACTGGGGCAATAGAAGGAGTAAATGCCCTAGTCACTGGAAACCTCATTAGCCTTTCTGAACAGGAACTTATGGATTGTGACACAACCAATTATGGGTGCGATGGAGGCTACATGGACTATGCTTTTGAATGGGTTATTGACAATGGTGGGATTGACACAGAAGCTAATTATCCTTACACTGGTGTGGATGGTACTTGCAACATCACCAAGGTTAGTTTCCTTTCTGTTATATATTTGCATTTGATGCCCTGTATTCAGTAGTTACATGAGCTCTAATTTTGTTCGAACCAGATAGACCTCATAAGAGTAACAAAATTCTGCTAGTCACTGTTTCTCACCCTTATACCAACAAATATTGTTCATGCTAGATCTATATGAAAAGATGTTTCGCTTCGGATATTTTTTTCCTGTGTCTCTTATGTTGATTTTGTGTTTGATTAGGAGGAAACAAAGGTTGTATCCATTGATGGCTACAATGATGTAGCTGAATCCGACAGTGCTCTCTTCTGTGCTACTCTTCAGCAACCTATTAGTGTTGGGATGGATGGTTCTGCAATAGATTTTCAGTTGTACACTAGTGTAACTCTCTGTCCCCTGTCTCTTAATTTTCTACATCAATTGGATAATTCCTTTAGTTTAAAATGCAAAAACTAAAATAAACTTGTAGAATGAAGTGATTATACCATGACATGAAAACAATCTGATTTGATCAGGGAATCTATGATGGTAGCTGCTCTGATAATCCAGAAGACATTGATCATGCTGTTCTGATTGTTGGATATGGCTCTGAAGGAGATGAAAATTATTGGATAGTGAAGAATTCATGGGGCACAGAATGGGGAATGGAAGGATATTTCTATTTATTAAGAAACACTAGTTTGCCATATGGTCTTTGTGCAATCAATGCCATGGCCTCTTATCCAACTAAAGAATCCTATGCACCATCTCCAACTAGTCCTCCATCACCACCATCACCCCCACCACCGCCATCACCAACACCTCCAACACCAGTGCCTCCACCTCCCTCTCCCTCACCAAGTCAATGTGGGGACTTCTCCTACTGTCCAAGTCAAGAGACATGCTGTTGCCTCTATGAATTCTGCGATTTCTGCCTAGTCTATGGTTGCTGCCCTTTCGAGAATGCTGTTTGCTGCACTGGCACCGAATATTGCTGCCCTAGTGATTACCCCATTTGTGATGTTGAAGAAGGGCTATGCCTCCAGGTAAGAACTCACAGCCACTAATATTCAAGAATCGCCTATGACGATCATATATGACAAGCTATTACTGACAATCAAAATCATTTTGGTGTTCAATTTTTTTAAACCTCTATTTATCCTGAAATTGGATGTGCAACAGGGCCGAGGAGATTACCTGGGAGTAGCTGCAGCAAAGAAGCAATTGGCTAAGCACAAGTTCCCCTGGAGCAACCCAGAGAAAAGCAAGCGAGAGAGAACATACCGACCTCTCCAATGGAAGAGGAACCCTTTTTCAGCGAGTCGCTGAAGAGTTCCCCTAAGAAACTGTTAGTCTTCTTTCACCGAGGCTGGTGAATATCGGTTAGTTCATGCATCCTGCTTCACTCATATGTTCTTTTATAGACACTAAATGTAGCAGGAAAAACTAAAAGCAAAAAAGGTGAAATTGGATATGGTGTTTCTACTAGATGATGATCGAATGGAGATTATAAGTTGATTTGTCTTTGAAGGTGTTTTCATTTATTTTTGTAATGGCTTGCAGCTTATTTCAAGCCAGCATTCTTCTGTACTGTTGCAAGTGATTCTGTAATATATTTATATGGGTATTAAAAAAAAGTGACTTTGTTCTTCAAAAAAAAAAAAAGTGACTTTGTTTTACTTCATTCCAATTTCAAGAAAGTGATTTTAATGAAGTCTGTGCCTCAATTTTATACAGAGCTTAAAGATTGGAAAATTTGCAGAAATGATTCTCAAGAATTGCACCGGCCTAACACTCGGAATACAGATTTAAGTCTTGTTTTATCTAGTGCACAGTCTTGCTATCTGATTAGCTAATATCAGCCTCTAAACACAGAAATTTTCAGGACAATAATTGAAGGACCGTAAATAAACATAATAACAAAAGTTCTTATAGTTATAGCTACTAATAGCAATTTGCATTATCTCTGAAGGAACACTGTGCGTTTTTGTCTTGGAATGTATTGCAACTAACAGAACAGAATTAGCATCTAAACACCAATCAACAGTGCATAAAGGTCATATGGACTAGGCCTACCAAATGTAGTTGATAATGGGGACTGGTCGAACCCATTGAGACCTATCAAAACTAGCCTGTAAACCAATAGACCCCCACAATTGGAGAGTGAGGCCCAACTTTTGTTTTTTGAGATAATATCAAAAAAATACCAAGTCAATAAGCCCTCTTTCTTTCAGCCCATTTTTTTATTTCAAATTTTGTTGCTGTTATTTTCAATTTTGTCCCAAAAGTGGGATATTTTTAAAAAATTTATCCTAATTTTGGCTTTTTTCGGTATTTTTTTTGCTTCTTTTCTTTTTTTATTTTTTAATTATTTTTTACTTATTTATTATTTTAAAGACATATTTAATTTAAGCTGATTGTATATATTGATTTAATTCTTATATTTTAAATAATTTAATTTTATATTCTAAATAACAATTTTTTTAATTTTGAAACTTATTATTATTTAGAATATAAAAATTAAGCTAATTAAACAAAAAAATATCTATAGTCTTCAATAATTATTTTTTATAATTATTTAGAATTTAGAAATTAAACTAATTAATGTAAAAATTATCCATATATTCAATAATTATTTTTTTAGTAAAACTAGTAAAAAATTATGAAATATATCAAATAAATTATTATTGATACTAATAAAAGTAAATATTATATTTTGTGGTCTTGATTTTATTATCAATGATAAAAAAAACTAAAAAAAACAACAAACAACAACAAAAATCAACAACTGCAATTTTTTTTGCTTTTTGTTGATTTTATTATTTCAATTGTTGTTTTCAATTGTTTTTGTTGTTTGTCTTTGTTTATATTTGTTGATTTTTGTTAAAAATAAAAAAATAACAATAAAAAATAATAAAAATTATGAGATATAAAAAAATTATTATTTTTATCATTAATACTAATAAAGTTAAAAATTTTATTTATGGCCTTAATTTTGTCATTAATAATGAAAAAATAATTTAAAAAATAATAAAAATAAACAAAAATAAATAACAATCAACAACTAACAATCAACAAAAATAAACAACAATCAACAACATAATTTTTTTTAAATTTTTGTTGTTTTGTTGTTTCAGTTGTTTTTAGTTTTTTTTTTTTGTTATTTCAGTTTGTTAATTTTTTTTTAATTTTTTTAATTGATGTTACTAATACATCATAAGAATTGTAAACTTGTTACATATTGATGATCAATAAGTATCAAATAATTTTTAAAAAAAAAGTTGTTAGACATTTTAATAAACAAATTAAAGTAAAAAAATAAAATTCTTATTTTTTAAGAATGTAAAATGAGAAAAAAAAAATTATTGTTATTGTTTTGAAGTTATTTATTGCTTGGTTTAACAACAATTGAAGATGTTTAGTTCTTAATTATTCATTTGAAAAAAAAAGTCTTAAGAGAAAAAATATTATGCAAAAAAAAAATATTCGGACTAAAATAAAGACAGTACCTTAAAAATAAAAAAATATTAAGAAAAAAAGATAAAGATAGTACCATAAAAATTGAAAAAAAAATATTTAGCAAAATAAATATTGAGAAAAAAAAAGGAAGACAATAGAAATATTTTTAGAAAAAATTGTTGAGTAAAAAAAATATTGAGAAAAAAATAGATGAAGAC